>JAODGB020036625.1:0-10420 GCA_027574905.2 Earota dentata
AACTTAAGAAAGGACGAACCGTTCGGAAAATATGAAGGATTTTCAAAGTCGTGTTTTGAAAAAAGTCGGAAATCGCCAAACTTTGAGGTCCATTTTAGGGCACTTCCAGCACCCCGATGGAATTGAAATTAGCAGCAAACGAAACAACAACTCTTTGGCTATCCGAATATGCAAGAAAACTTAAAAATGGACGAACTGTTCGGGAAATATGAAGGATTTTCTTAGGCATGTTTTGAAGAAAGTCGAAAATCGTCCATTTTAGGGCACTTCCAGCATCCTGAGCAAGCTGAAATTAGCAGCAAACAGAAGAGCAAATCTGTGGCTATCCGAATATGCAAGAAAACTTAAGAAAGGACGAACTGTTCGGGAAATATGAAGGATTTTCCTAGGTTCTTTCCGGAAATGTGTTTTTAAAATATGAAAAAATGTCCAAGCGGTGCTCTAGATTTGCAAAATATGCTCTTAAATGTCAAGACCACGGTCTAGTCTACACCAAAAATGATTATACTTGGAAGGGCGTTTAAAGAGCGCATGTTCATCAGCAGGCTTCGAATTCTTGTTTTTATTTTAAATTAAGTAGCTTATCTTTTAATAATTGGATTCACTAATTATTTGTATATTATTTGTATATCTCTAATCAGAGTTTCAAGTTCACTTGTTTGAAGTGTAAGTCGTTATCAGTTATCAGTAAACGCACACAGTACGTGACGCATTGAATTTTATTCTAGTTATTCGTCGTGATTCGTTTCATAAACAATCTGAACGTGTCGACAATATGTTTGCGTGGGTGCAGTTACTCTGTTTTATTGTACTATTTCTAAATATAAGTACAGCAGCGAATAAGGACCGAAACGAACGACCTATCATCGGAATCCTGGCACAGGAAGCCTATACGATCAGACCCTTCTTTCCTGGAGAAGACGCTCACAGTTTCATTGCTGCATCCTACGTGAAGTTCGTGGAAAGTGCTGGTGGGCGTGTTCTTCCAATTATGTAGGCATTTAAAATAATGTACACACTAAATAAAATATTTCCAAGTTATCATCAATTTTTCAGGATTGGCCATGATAAAAGTTATTACGATGATATCGTTAAAAAGACAAATGGGTGAGTTAACTTCTAACGCTGTTAAATTTCAAAATAACTACCCAATTCCTTGGTTTCCGTTTTAGTTTGCTTTTGCCTGGCGGAGGAGTTTGGTTCAACGAAACCGGTGGCTACGCCGAAGCTGGTCAGCATTTGTACAATGCCGTACTTGCCCTGAATAAAGCTGGTGACTTCTATCCAATCTGGGGCACTTGCCTCGGCATGGAACTGCTACCCTATGTCGCCCTCAACGGCCAAGAACTGCGTGCTCAGTGCTACAGCAAGAAAATCTCTCTGCCACTCACTTTCAAAGCAGAGTTTAAAGCAAGCCGTCTGTATTCTTCGGCTTCGGAAGAGCTCATCAACATTTTCAAAACGGAAAACGTGACAGTAAATAGTCACATGTGGTGTTTCACAGAAGCCAACTTCACACGGTACAATTTAACAGAGGATTGGAATGTGCTATCTGTGAATTTGGATCGCGACGGAATCGAATTCATCAGTTCATATGAACATAGCTCGTTGCCTTTCTACGGAGTACAGTTTCATCCGGAGAAGAATATGTTCGAATTTCAGAAGGCCCCGACAACGTTGCACACGAAGAATGCTATCAGGACATCAAGTTATTTCGCCGAGTTCTTCGTCGATGAGTGCCGAAAGAACGGACATAACTTTGATAAGGAATTACAAAAGGATTTAATTTACAAGTATGCGCCAAGATATAGTGGTATTTTGGGAAGTATTTATGAGCAAGTGTACATATTTTCTAGCAAGGACTAGACTCAGTCATAATTACTTGTTCGATTTGGTGTAATTAACATAAATTTCTTGCTTATAGACTAAATAATATTCAATACATCAGAAATCAAATGAATTGTAAACCAAAAATCAACTTAGGTTTGTCTACGTCGTCAATGATAGTAAAACTAATTTACTGTCAACGTCAACATTTGTTTTGCAAATCCATTAAATCTAATTAACACAGTTCAATTCTTTACGCGATGTTTGAGAGACAATTTAAAGCAAATGGAACAAAATATAAACAATAATTTCAATTATTTTAAATTGCAATAATTAAATCTCAATATTTAAACGAGTTCGATTTCATTGCGTTCCAAGCACGTAGTGCATTAATGGTGCTGTTTAACTTATTTCCCCACATCTCCATGTACTGCTTTGAATCGGCAGCAAGGAAGTACTTTATAGTGCCATGTGGTTTACTAGCATCGTCAACATTAGTAAAAATTTCTACTAAAAGCGTTCGCGGCCGCGCACAGAACTGTCGATCTGCTGAAGCAATCACAGCCGTCGCGCAACAATACAAATCAATAAAACCTAATGGGTTCTCTTCACCCGGATAGTTATAATATCTAACTCTACCATCATGCAGCGTGCACCATCTTCGATTCCAGCTTAGATTCTCACCGGTTTCAAGACCTATGTCCAAGAATCCCGAGTAGTTCTCCTTGATACTCACATTGGAGACAAAGTCCATGATGAAGTTGCCTTCCAAAGTGGGCAAGTTTAGATGAGACAGCTTAAAGTGACCGAAATTGCCGATATTGTTGATCTTCAGAGTGAACTGCCCGCACAGCATGTAGGAGGACTTCTGATCGACATAGTGCGGCATCGTGATGCTTTTGTACTGCTTGTTGGCGTTGAACAACTTCGTTGGCGAGAGTGGACACATCGTTGTGTCGCTCTCCAAGTGATATTTTGTTTCGTGGCTCATCGTTTGCTTCTGGGGACGCACTCGCATTGAGTACAAAGCGATGTGTATTTCAAAGGCTGGGCTTAGTTGATCGAAAGTTATATCGTCCCGAAAGCGAACGAATCCATCGTTGTCCGCTTGCACTGCGGCAGTTGCAAAAACAGAGGTGCCACTGGTAAGTATACAGAGGTACCAGTCGGAGAATCGCTTCTTTTTCTTCTTGTCAAAGATCTTGGATGAGTAGATTGAGGTGCGTTGCTTTGGGGGTAGCACGATTTGAGTGATTTTGATGCAGCCATGGTTGTTGGTGTTTTCATCGAGGTGGATTTCTTCGTATTCTAGTCGATGGATTTCATCCCTGATTGCATCACGTTTGCATGCTGCAAGAAGAGAAACATTTATAATATTGAACGATATTGAAAACTCTTAACAACTTACTGGCTATCAATAAAATACGCTCAGCTTCGAGCTCTTCTTCTCCGGCGGAAAACTCCTTGGTACTTCTACAGAACGCCAGCGCTTTCGATGTCTGCTGAATAGCTTGATATTGCACATTCGATTCGACCAGTAACTCGCTGACTCGCTTATTGAAGGGGAAATAATCGTACTCGAAGGTCTGCACGCTGTCCTCGTAGATGGTGGAGGTGTTGTACTCTTGAGTATCAGCTTTGGAAACCAGCGCAGAGATGTTTGAAGTTCCAATACTATTCATATTTGAAGCCTGCAGACATGTAAAACAAGAAATTTTAATAAACACTCAATTTGAACACTCAATTTAAATCTATAACTTACGTCAGTTGAATAGTAGTTATTCAATTCATCACCCAAGGCTTCTTTCAAAAACTGCGTAGCATCATACTCCAAAGTATCATCGAGACTTTTCGCCAGCGGTGAATGCTGTGCAAACGTAGAATGGTTCACGTTAATCTCATTCGTCGTTTCCACATTCATCGCATCTGTAGATAGCAAAAACTTCATGTCGTCAGTCAAACAGCCGACACTTTCAACATGGTAGCTGCCTTCTTGAGCTGTGTCCTGCGAGTTGAAGCTGTTCGTATTTTGCAAGCGACTCATCCTGCCTGAAGAACTTAGTGGTCTTGAACTGGTCATGTTCCCATGTGATTGTGATTTGCTGGAAATCGACATCGTAGATCCCGATGCAATCGAAGAAATGCCATGGAGATCATCACTGAATGTACTGCAAAATGGCGCTGGCTCTTGCTCTGTGACCACATCCTGGAAATCGTCTCGAATGCGGGAGCACTGCCGCTGAAAACTTTTCTCGTAGTAGTTCAACAGGCAATCTTGAAATCTCTGCGTGACCAACTCCCTAATAATTTCAGAATCAGAATCATTATTCTTCATGTATTCGGAATGCCGGTGTTTATTCATGAGTGCAGCCTTGCCCATAATGGGCAAGTGATGTGCAGTCACGTGCGTCATTGGCGCCCTGGCCGCTCTCAACGCGGATATTTTCGATCGTTTAAACGTCGATGTGCAGTTTGTAATCGGTTGCACTGAGATTGTACTTTTCTCGCGATTCTTTGGCATTGTAATCTTCACCTTGACCACTTGAATATCATCGGAATCTCGATTCGGTATGCTGTCAATAATGATAGTTTCTTTTCGGGCAGTGCGCTCGTAGATTATCCGACTCGTCGGATGCCGAGGTTGCGAATCTGCATCAATCTCGGGTTCACGCTGCTCCTTCACATTTAGTGATAAATCGTCAACGAATTTCTTAAAATCCAAATCGTTCAGTTCCTGGCACAGCATCTTCGATCTTGGCATAACATTAGCAACTTCTGGATGCTCAACATGCAGTGCGTCATTCATTTTCATCACTTGTTGGTTGTTAGCGAAGTTATCAGCCAGATGGGCCATGCGATTCGAAATATTCTTGAAATTCTCGCTCAAATTAAACGATTCCGTTGGTGTGTTACAGGCATCCGAAAAGGAATGATTTATCTCAGACATTCGCACAACTGGACCTTATAAAAACGCAAAAATGTTTAGATTTGGAAGAAATCGATGGGTAGAAGCACGTGTTAACACTTACCGTCAATGTTTTTGCTCTTGAACATCCTAGGCATCGTCAGCAACTGCAATACACAACAATTCGGCGTTTAGCTTTAAACTACGATCGAAAATATTTTTTTTCCGCACGCGCGATTGTAAATATTAGATAGGTAAACAGGAAGCGTGCGTGCGGTGATAAACTTACTTGACGTATCGGATGTGCCAATTGTTCCATCGCAAACTGTACTTTACACTTGTTGATCTTCGCCGGATCTTCAAATATTCAGAGCGCGCACATTGTAACAACAATTTATTGTTGTTTACGCATCACTCGCTTATTTGCACAATTCGAAAAAAATCACGATATTTCTCAAAAGTTCACAAGAATGTTTATTTGTTATCAACGTCACCAAACTTAAACTTAAGTTAACACAATCTTTCTGTTACAGTTTGCACTTTACACCTTTCTCGGTGTTACTCCTTCAGTCGTTTGTTTACAAATAATCGTGAATTTTAGTCGGTGGCACAAGTTCGCACCTGTATCCCCACTCCATAATACCTGACACAAATTTCAGATCGGTTCACACAATATTGCGTTGCGTTAGTTCAGGTAATAACTTGGACTAATTCTTCGAATCATCAAGGGATTATGTTTCATGTTTCACAAAGAGGGAAACCCAGTACAGTAGTGCTTGATGGGTTTCTATGAAAATCTAAGAATTTGTTAATCCTTATTAGCTACTACAAGTAGAAAGTCATAAAACTAAATAAAACTAAACACATCTTAAACATGGTAAAACTTTAAAACTTAAATATCTAGCGAAAAAAAAATAACGCTCTACTTTTCGTGCTGAACTTGTGTGCTTAGTAGACTTTCGCTCTCGTCAACATCAGTAATTTCTTTCTCAAATACATGTTCATTAAATGATACTTTGAGATTGGTGCTTCTGTTTGGCGACTTGAAGCACGATTTCGGAGATTGCTGCTTATTGTACTTTTGAAGCAGAGCATCCTTCACTTTCTTGCCGACTTTTAAATGCGTGCGAATGCGCATTTGCTTAATATTTAATTTGAAGATGTCCTCTTCTATGTTTGTCTTTTGCTGCTCAAACATTATCTTCTCTTTGGCAATAAGCGCTTGCAACTTATTATAGTTTTGCGGCGTCGTCGAAGTATCAATACCCGCGGGACTTGCGTCGAATTTTTCTGAACGCGCTAAGAATTCAGCCTGTAAAGTCTGCAATTTATGTCGGACCTCTAGGAGTACACCGTTTGCTTGTTGAAGACGCTCAACAGCAGACTTATTGTTCGCAATAAGTTGCTCTTCAAATTGTTGCGCTTGTTGTTTCTGATAGGCAATCTGGGTACGAAAATTAGCGATTATAGTGCGAAGTTCATGGATTTCTGAATCCATATTTGCATCTTCCTCGATCAAACGTTGCTCCTCCTGTTTACAAAATCAAAACATCAATCTAATTCTGTAATTAGAATGGCATATATAATATTACCTCTGCATTCAATGAATTTTGCATCAAAACAGCAAAATGCAAATCTTCGCAACTCTTTTTTACGTTCAAATCATCAAATTTGTATAAATTGTCAGGGAGTGCATAGCTTGCACATACTTCTGTTGCAGCAATCTCCAAATTTTCTTGCCCTCTTGCTAGCTCCCCGTCTAAAGATTCAATTTGAGCTGCTATATCGTTCTTGGAAGTTTCTTGAGCAGCCAACTCAGTCGTCGCATTGGTTAACATCATTTTTGATGCATTAAGTTCTTTCTCCTTACGTGCAATATTTTCTTTCCATTCGCTTTTTTTGTGAGCAGCATTTGCTTCAAATGTACGCAGTATTTCCGTAATATTTACATTGTCTTGCAATAAGGAATCGTTATCAAGCTCGGAAATTGTTCCCTTCAATTTGGTATTTTCCTCAGTGGCAACATCAATCGACATTGCGAGTGAATTTACAAATTCTTTAGCGACGCAAAGTCGCTCTTCAGCCGCGAACTCAATTGCTTTATTTTGCACCACATTACGTGCATTTTCATCCTTTGCCAAGGCGATAGCATTCCTCAATGCTGTTTCTCTTGCTCTGGCTGCATCAATTTTTGAATTAAGTTCTTCAATACGTTGTGGTTGTTTGGTGCAAATGTCCACAATTTTCAAACGCGCTTGTGAGTATTCAGATGTATACTCATCTGATTTTTCCAGAGTTGCGCTGCGTATAGTCTGTACCTCTGGAAGATCGGTGGATGACCTTTGAGCAATACTGCATTCATAGCCATTCTTGCTGATTTTTAACAATTCTATGTTTTGTTCAGTTTTTTTAATATCGGACTTAAGTTTTTCAATATATTGCTGTTGGAAGGAGTTTATTTTCTTCTGGCTTAGAATTTTACCTTCCAGAATAGATTTTCTGCCATTTTGTAATATCTACAAGTAACAAGTGTGAACATTTATATGTTATGCTAAACCCGCATGAAAAACACAAACAAATTTATTTAAACTTACCTCTGAAGCTCGTTTTTGTCCCGCATTTACCATGTCAATCGGATTCATGGCTGAACTTCGATGATTTCACGTGCAGTTAGTAGTTTTAATGTGATACAGCGATACACTGGTGAGGTAGGCGAACATTTAAGTAGCCATATTGTTTTGTTTCTTTTGCAACTAGAAACAATTGCTAGAAACGTGAGGAATTCTGGGTAATTTGGTGGCAATTTGCTAGGATACCTTACACATTAGTTGTGAACGCTGTTCGCAAATGATCAGAACACTTCAAACTTTACCTATTAATAAATAATGCAACTGATTGGAGTTATCCAACTTTTAAAACTTTTGAAAACGAAGTTTTGGCAACGTAAAAAGCGTAAACAGCGGAACAACCATAACTTCATGTAGTGATTTCTAGGGATTTTCATGCCACCTAGTGCTGCTGGGGAACACTGATACTTTTTCAAATAGTTTATTGTTTTCAAAGTAATATTTCTCCATTTTTGATTGAAATCAAGAGGTAGAAGTAATACTAAACACGTAATGATATAATTATACATACATTTAGTATTAAACATTTTTACTGTAACTATTTATTACATAATTATATACCTGTAAAAATATATGTCTTCCCGCCACGATTATAACCTCAACTCCTGTTGTCATCTCACTAAAATGTCCGATGCTGCCGATGCATAACGGACGGGAACAATCAGTGATAAACACGATTATACATTGATAAAGATGTTCGAAGCTCAAGAAATAATCGCCGAACACAAGGATTTAATTCACGATGTCGCTTACGACTTCTACGGCGAGCGCATGGCGACGTGCTCGAGTGATCAATACGTTAAAGTATGTAATCGCAAAGCATCAAGAACCGTTACTAATATTTCATATTTCCCAAGGTTTGGGATCAAAGTAGTGATGAAAAGTGGTCGCTAACATCCAGCTGGAAAGCGCACAGTGGATCTGTATGGAAAGTCACATGGGCACATCCAGAATTTGGTCAGGTACTTGCAACCTGCTCATTTGATCGCACTGCAGCAGTGTGGGAAGAAATTGGTACAGTACATCCCATAAAACTGTATTTTCCATGATTTTATACCTTAAACTTTTAATATAGTGGGTGAAACACCATGTCCTGGAGAAAGAGGCACTAGACACTGGGTGAGGAGAACAAATTTGGTTGATTCTCGAACATCAGTAACAGATGTAAAGTTTGGACCAAAAACTCAAGGCCTGCAGCTGGCAACATGCTCAGCAGATGGTGTGATTCGAATTTATGAAGCCCCTGATGTTATGAACCTCAGTCAATGGACATTGCAGCATGAGGTGCAGTGCAAACTATCATGCAGTTGCTTGAGTTGGAATCCAAGTTTATCAAAGTAACATTTTTCTAACAAAGTGAAACTTGAAACTAAATTGTGAATGTTATTTAGGATGCACCCACAAATGTTGGCAGTGGGCAGTGATGATGCAAACTCTGCAAATGGTGGCAAAGTACTGATTTTTGAATTCAGTGAGAACACTCGAAAATGGACCAAAACTGAGACTCTGAGCAACATTACAGACCCGGTGCACGATTTGGCGTTTGCGCCCAATCTGGGGAGATCATTCCATATCCTGGCTGTTGCATCCAAGGATCTTAAGATCATAAATTTGACACCAACAAGTGATAATTCAAGTATCCAAAGTGGGTTGTCCAAGCTGGATGTCCAAACCGCCGGGCATTTTGAAGATCACAACAGCACAGTGTGGAGGGTATGCTGGAATGTAACAGGAACAGTTGTTGCTTCGAGCGGTGATGATGGCTGCGTTCGAATGTTTAAAAGTAGGATATCTTAAACTACAAATTGCTAAAATATATTAACATGAAATGATATTGTTTCAGTGCACAATATAAGCACTTGGAAGCCAGTCGCCGTCCTGAAGGGTGACGGCTCGCAAATGCCCAATGAGAGTCACCGCAACTCGGTGTCATCGTCCAACATTCAGGGCATGTCGCAAACAGCCAGGTTCGTTAAATTGGGAAATATTTCAAATCCTAGAGATGTTCCTTGGCACTAATTTTAAGCTTGCACTCTGTAATAATGCAATTTAATCAACTGATTGTGTTATTATGGAATCTGTGTTTTGTAAATACCGCATTCTTTGATTTTTCCTTCATTTTACTATTACATGTGCATTCAGTCTTACGTTATTTGGGGTTTTCGCCTGTTCTACATGTATTCCGGAATAATAACAAACGACTTTTATTTCTCTAAACATTGGTACTCATAGCAAGCTTCGTGCTTATTATTCCGTCGTATATGCGAGCTCAGTGTTGTGTTTACTTTCAAAATGTTAACAATTACACACATACTCAATTACTCTCGTAGAAGCAAACCCATACAAATTGTGTTCAATTCAAAAGTGTCCATATTTTGTACGAACTCTCGAAAGATTTACTGTTGAAGAACTTGAATAAATCTAACTCTTTGCAACTATTGGATTTCTTTCATTCACGATGACCGCAGCGTAGTCGACTTTATACTTGCTTTTTGCTTTGATTATGTTTCAGAGAGCCACTCGAATCAAAATTATTGCATTTCATTCAAACACGTATACACATCATGAATCACTTGAAACGTTGTTATTGTGTAAATATTTCTCTCTGACCCAAGCTGGCACCAGCCCATTTCGATGGTGATGGGTAGAACTCTCGCTCGGAATACTTCCGCGTTGCCGACACGATGCTAGGAGCAAGATTACAAACCATAATTAAGTCTAATTTTTCCATCAGCTACAACAACTTTCGCCTCTAGCAAAAAAAAAACCGACTACCAAAACTACCAACTGTTAATCGTCATTCGCAACTTGTGCTTGTGTGAAGCGATCGTGTATTAAAGTGTTTTCCCATTTCAGCGGTCCTTTAAATCCGGTGCGTCGAGGAGCCAACTATGCCACAAAACCGGCAAATTACCCACAAAACATTCCTCCATACCTTTTCAAACGTATACGACAGAGTTTTAATTCGATTTAGCATTTTACCAACGTATCAACGATTTCACCGAATGTGAATCATCGTGAAAAGCTTCGACGTAACACACCAAAAAGCAACTAAAGCAAC
>JAODGB020036663.1:244216-257852 GCA_027574905.2 Earota dentata
AGAGGGTGCGCGGGCCCCCTCCGTGTTATCTCACCTGCCCCGGAGGCATCGTCGGCAATCATTTTACGGTACCAGAGGCGTTTACCAAACAGCTATATTATGTACATGATAAATAACGGACACATGGCGGCGGCGGAATTTCCCAGCGAAGCAACTCGCAACAGGACGCACGCGCTTTTTTTTTAATGCGAATTAAAAACCGATTTAAACATGTGCATTTAAATGGCCGCCGAAATTTGTCGACATTTAGAAACCGCGCCTACCGCTAATCGGGCATTGTTTATCATCCGTTGTGCGTGAATATAAATAATCGGCGGGAATGCAGGCTTGCGCCTTTTTAATGGTTAATCCCGGGGCGTAAAGCAAGATATACAACGCAATTATTCCCAAACCAGTGACCGTAAGCTACACGGGCTTTGAGTTCCAAGGTGATATATGGGATTCATTGCAATTTATGTTTCCGCACGGAGCTCAAGGCATTTTTTCGGCGGCCTGGAAATGTTTTTGACTAATTCTCAGCGCGCCCGCAACGCACAACGCGCATAAATCTCGAAAAAATTAGCCAACTGTAACGTACATTATTCCTTACAGTTACGTACAAAATTCGATTTTAAAGTTTGCTGTTTGCTTCGAACGCAGACAGATTAATGAAGCAGCGAGTGGTAAGCATCATTAATCCTAAACGTTCGAAAAACATCCATTGTCGCCATGCGCATTCATCATAAATCCGAAATCAGCGAGCGTTTCGGCAGCCGGTTTAAACGTGTAATTAGTAATGCTTGGTGTTGACGCGCGCGCCACCCCACACACGACGTCAGCGCGCTGATCGCCAATCGGCGATCGCGATTTCCATATCAATGCTCGCCGGCGGCCGCGTCCATGTGTTTCGCCCTGCGACGCGCGGAGCGGCGAGAATAAAAGTGCAAATTTTCATATTAATTAAAAATCCAATCCAATTAGCAGTCGGATTCGCAGTTGCGAAGAGCCGAGCATGACGCGCGTCGCCTGATCGCAAGCTCCCGATGTGCTCGACGCGTAGGTACCCGGCTTGCGCAAGCTTCTCCTCCTGCTCCTGCTCCTGCTCCTGCACCCTGCTCCCGCTGGCGCGCTCAGCAACTGCCGCCGTTCGCCCGCCTGCCTTTCGCTATGAGTGCGTTATGTATATTAGTACACGAATTGCCCCGTGCCTGCACTTGACACACGTCTGGTCCAAGCTAAGTCTATTCTACCGGAATAATGTATTGGCAAATACGGAGGGGGTGTTCGAATTAATCCTTATTACAGCGATCCCATTATATTGTGCAAGACCTATGGACCTTAACGACATTACGATCTATACCCGCCCGCCGAAGACAATGGATTCAATCAAAAAGTCTGCGGCTGAGTCCAAAACAGTCAAATAAATTCAAATATCTTAATGCAATTTATTATTGTGCTTCTATTCATATGCAGATGTTCAATTTCAAATTTTTATTTGAAGCTGCACAATCTGCACATGCTGAAAACATTGTTTTTAGCGGCAAAAATTGACAAATACTCAATTTGGCAATTATCCTGTGAGTATGCTTGCCTCCTAATTGTAAGCACCCATTGCGAAGGCGAGGGGCAATTGAAACATGAAAACATGTTTGATTCCACTCGCAAAGCGCGACATATTTTCAAGCACACACTCGACGTTAATGCAAGTATATAAACGATAATGGCAACAAATGTTACCCCTCCGCACGGCGGCATAATATTGACGATGGGGCGCGACGTGTGCAACGCGCAATTGTTGCACGGCACAAACGTAAAACACTACCCCCGAAGCAATCACCACGCACAGGCAGTGCTTGCACGGCTCTGTTGTAATACCGCCGGCGCTGTTTTCCATTCAGGCCTGCATTCGATCGCAATATATTTCGCGACGAAATGGAAGTCGGAGAAAAGGGACGAGGACGCACGAATCTCGGGCTGCAATTAGTGCACCAACGACGACGATGGCAAACCTGCGCGCTCGCTCGCTTGCTTGCTTGCGTGCGCTTTGCAGCCCCCGGCGCGATTTTCGAGCGCGTTATTTGGCAGACATCAAGTGCTCTTGCCTATTCTGCCCTTGACTTACCGTTAAACTCGAACCAAATTAATCAACGAACTCGACAATGCATCTCGCCTTCGAGCATTTTGTACTTTGTACATAATCCGCGCGCGTATTGCATTAATGCAATGCGATTGTCTAGAAACCGTAAGGCAAACAAAATTGTTAGAAAATTGGCGGAAAAAACTGGATTTTCACAATGTGCTGCAATTTAGTTCAGTCATACATATTATGTGCCATGAATGTAAAATTTGTAAAACATAAATAATTGATTGTCGATGAAAATAATGCTCCACAAATATTCGGCGCAATACTTTCAGATCAGTGGTCAAAAGTTAATATAAAATCACATATTTGCCGAAACGCTGTGTGCATTTTTGTGCGTAATTGCAAAGGTAACGCAATTACGTTTCAATCGAATTTTCATTGTAAGTACATATTTTCAATCTAATATCGTTTAATTATGATGCACATTAACATTTAATTATTTTGTAGAAATTAACTTTGCATTTTGATTTTAATGCACGTCGTATTAAAAATATTTTTTAATTAAACAAAGCAAATATTGGTTGATTAATCAACGTTGCAATTTCGTTATTTTAATTATTGCACGAGCGAAAATTATAGTTGACTGAATATGAATATGGATATAAAAATTAACTCCGGCAGTCCGCAAATGTGGAATATTTATAATCAAAATGTTCATTATTTTACATTTCCAATAATAACCATACAAATAAAAACGCCACCAATTCGAGGCGTAATCTGATTGCAGTGTTGAAGGGCTCCGCATTGCTGTGGGAATGAAATCAGAAGTGATCGTTTGTTCGGCTCGAGTGTATACGCCGCTTGTCACTTGGCACTTGTGCGCTTGGGGTGGTTCTTTTAGTGGTCCCCCGAGGCGGTTCAATACGCTCCCTGGCAACCTGCTGGTAAGTCATGACTATTCAGCCCAACAACAATTAGTTGAAATTGAGCCGCCTCCATTGAGTGCGGCGCTGAAAGAAAAATTAATGAGGAATTTATCTGCTCAATATTTTGCCAAACATATTTCATGTCGTTAAAGGGTTAAAGAGTTGCGCAATGACATGTGCCCAAAAAGGCATTACGCGTACCGTAGCGACGATAGCAGCCGCGAGGAAAAGATCAAACGATATAAATTGCTGTGGTGGTCAAGAGGCTGACTTCCTGGTGTAGAAACATTTATACCTATACAATTACGCCCGGGAATACGCGCTATTGTCGTTTACAGCCGCTGGGGGGGAGGGTGAAGGAAGGCAGGCCGAGGGCGGCCCTTTCCTCCTACATACGTACACTTCCTGCCGGGGCGGCCGGAAGCCTGGCGATCAAACAGAAGGACCTCGATATAACACAATATCGCGCTCCCTCGCAACCAGCGGGCGCGCTCACCGCCTCCCAGTCGCAGTCACCGCCACCCTGCTGCGGCTATTCAATATCAGCAGCCAATAATATTTATTGCAACATCGCTGCGAACTGCGAAGGAAAATAGGGTAGCCGATCTACAAACATCACCGAGAAGAAAATATTCTTCACCAACCAACGTTTTGTTTATTCATTCATTTATCCGATTTTGAATCACAACACTGAGTTTAATACAATATTAATTATACTCTTTTTGAAAGAGGTATTTTCACTTTTATATATATAATATATATGTATATCAATTAAACGATATCAAAACAGCATGGAAACAAGTCAAAACGAAGCACATTTTTATCATTGCACATAGTTGCAGGCTTGCAGCAATATTAATCAAATATTGCGTAATGTAATTTTTTTAGATATCTTTTTTTGGTTGTTTTGTCGTTTTGGAGTGTATTAGTTCTGATCTATATCGAAAGTGGGTAATTATTGTTCCGAACTAAATCGAATATGTATTGATTTTTGTAACAAACCTTCTCAGAATGATATCTGTATTATTTTATAATATTTCATATAGTAATTTAACATTCTCCATTTTTAACTATAGGTATATATAATAAATAATTTTTATAATAATAGTTGTAATATATAAATTTGCTAAATATTTCCAAACAGTTAATGTATTTTGAATACGATATTAAGCAAAACTTTGTCGAAATGTCACTCAGTAAAGCTGTTTACATTGCTAATAAACTTTGTAAAGTCGTTAATGCAGCTAAAACGTGTATATATATTTATTTACAAACAAGCATCGCTTTTCCTTTAAGTTCAAAATCATAGTATGTTTAATACCGAATCAATAAATTAAATAATAACCGATCTACTATCTACAACATTTCATGTTATGATAGATGAGAGGATGATGTGCGTTTAAATATCTGTGTTTGATCGTTTTTGATCGCCTTCTTCTCTTTGACCATGCTTTGATGTATAGTGATTATACAAATTTGTTCCCGAGTAATACACGTGTCCTACATGTGTCCTGGATGCTTTTTTGTAAAATATTGCATGTAAATATTTGAGCAACAAATTGATTCGGAATTCTTAATTTTAGTTGTATATAATTTTTGGTTTGTTTTGCTTCGACTAAATCATTTCCATGACGTATCTAAAAATGATTGGTAGATATGGCAGTGATTATTGCAAATTAATCGATTCTACGCCGCAACGTCATCGCCTTCGGGTCCGGCCCGGAAGTGTCTTCATTCTTATGTCGTTAGATTTAGCTGTAATATATGCCACTAAAATAATATCACATATACGCGTAAGTCGCGTATTAGTTATACAAACGTACACAAATGTCATCGCTTCTCGAGTGGTACATGCTATCGGTATAGTTTATAATTAAATGTAGTTGTAGTTTGCAATGAAATGAGAGTGGAGAGAGCCGAGATTATGAAAGGAGAGATTACGCCTCGATATCACTGCAATTCACTTTGGTTGGCGTTCTTTGCATGCGCGTACCGGCGGCCGCATCTATGATTGGTTCGGGCGAGGCTGCGATAGACAGAGTCAGCGGTTTCATCTTCAAAGGATGACCGTTCAGTTTCAAATCGGCGCGCGCCATGGAGGACGTTGAGCTGGCGTTTGTCGTCGCAGCGTCCTTCGGATAATGCGACGCGTAGCAGGAGGAGCCGGGACTCGACGCGAGCATCTTGTGGTTATCTTTATGATTCGTCTTACTTTTGCTAGTGACTTGTTCCCTTAATGCCATTTGATAGGCGAGCTCAAAAGCTTGACCCAAAGTTAGGATGATGTCTGTTGCTTGTTCCTGCAAATGGAAGAGGGAAAGTTGAAGTGAAAACTTGGTTTTGATCTTTGCACCGTGCGACGAAAGGCGGCTGCCGGCACAATGGGCCGCCGCGCAGTTTATTGAAAATACCCACCGCTGACTTCGTTGAGAACACATGGCAGTAGTATTCGTTTTGATCTTTGGTGATGTATGCAAAATACAGGCGGGAGACGGGGTCTTGGCAGGCGCAGTTCACGTTTTTGATTTCGTGATCGCAGATACATTCCTGAAATTACGAATCGTACGAAATAAAATAGTTTCGCTCCGCATGCGCCGTGTGTACCTGTGCATCCGGGTTTAAGAACTTCAGCCCTTTGTAGGAAATTGCGAGCACAATTTCCTGTCCGTTCTTCTCCTCTGATTTCCTAATTTTCTGAATCGATTTCTTCGTCGACTCGGTTCCCTTGAATTCCTTCACCAAGGTCGATCCCAAATACTGCAATGATTATTGATATTTTGTTTTAAATCGGTGCATGAATATATTGAGCAAGTTATACGCACGTTGACGGTGTACTTGACACAGCCGGTGATTAACAAGAGCGGCTGATGCCTCCATTGCGCCTTTATGGATCCCGTCCCCCCGACAGACATTTCTGATGTCGACTTTTTGTCCACATCGGGCGTTAAAACAGCAGGAGCGGGGGCGGTCACAGTCGGCGTCGTGCTAGTTTGGGTCGCGTTCTTCTGCGTTGGTGGCGGCGGCGCCGGGCGCGATTTTTTATGTCTGTGACGAATAGTGCCTGTATTGCCGGCACCGGGCGCCGCCGTCGCGCTCGCCGCCGCCGCCGTGGCCGTTGACGGCGAGCGCATTTCAGATTTCAATTGCTGTATATTGTTTTTCTACAAATCACCAAAGCAAAAGAGGGAAATTGAACGACGTAAAATATTGCGCCTGCAAACATCCACAATAAAGAAGATTGAATGCGGCGCGCAACAAAAGAGAGAATGAAATGAAACTGTTGTAATTAAAAAACGCGCGCCAACGGCACGCCGGAACACATCGGGATAAAGAAGGCACGAGGAGCGTGCAGCGGCGAGGAAAAAAGTGCACATCTACATACGAATATTAAAAACTCGGGGGTGCGAATGAAACTCACCAGCGTACTCAAATCCGCATTGATTTCTTCCAGCTTGGGGCCGGCTGTTGCCTGCTCGCCACTGTTCACGCTAAGCAGAATGCGCTTTCGGTGGCCAACTTTTTCTATGTCCAGCACGGTGGACAGCTCCACATCCCATATACGCTTTATGCGCTCCATATCCACGTAGAGATGCTTGGCAAACGTTTCGCAATATTGCTCCAAGCGTATGTGCTTCAGCCAATTATCAACACCATCTTTGCCAGTCTCAGTCATGCTGTTCATATTATATAGGAAGTCATTTATCTTAGACGGTAACTGTTTGCATGCATTTAAGATAGCCTGCCGCTCCGCGTCGCTAACGATACCCATTGCTTTTAAATCGGAATCGTCCAATGTGCCATTCTACAATACATCGTTGTGCTCAGACATTTGCTACACCGCTTTACAAACAAAATAAAGTTCGCGCTGTTTGATCTCATAGCTTTTATTTACAATCATTGCCTCGACTTAAATGTAACTTAGCTGTATGCATTAGTAGTTGCAGTGGAAAACTTACCAAAAAGTCCAAATCATCAAAGCCATTACTTATGAATAGATTCAAATAGTCGGTCATTTCTAAGGCGGCCAACCACTTTTCCAGCGTATTCGGCTGGCGGCTCGCCGGCGGCAGACTGTGATTGGATGTGCTCAAAGACATGAGGCGATTTTGGAACTCCGTCTCTAATTCGGAGACGAACACGGACTCGCGCACGATGCCCGTGCCGAAGGAGGCCATAATTTCTTGAATCTTCGCCCATTCCTCCTGCTCGTCGAACGGACTGAGCGTCGATACGCGCTCTTTGTTCGCGCCGCCGCCGCCGCCGCCCTCGTTGTTGTTGCCATTATTGCGATTTTCCGTTCTATTTTCCTTATTCTCCGACTCCTTATCGGATCCCGACGAGTTGCTGCCTGATTTATTATCCGGGCGGCCATTATTTCGATCGCCATTGCTGGAGCAGTGCGCGCCGCCGCCCGCCGCCGAATTGTCATAAACACGCTTCAGCTTCTTGAGCGTCTTGGGGCGTTCGAGTGCGGTCTGCTTGTTCGAATTGGTCAGCACTTGAGTCGAACCTTTAATTAAGCCTGGGGAAAACACACCGCGCGCCGGAGAGGGCGGGTTAAAAGTGAACATTTTAATGCCGTTCTCAGAGCAAGCACGCACTCTATGTATTAATTTGCAAATACAAAAACATACACATACAAAAACTAACAACAACGTATAAATAGATTGCCCTCCCACGCTCGCACAGTTTTGTGTACTTATATACCCTATGCATGTACGTCGGCGCACGTGTATACAATACATACGTATATATAGAACAGCAGCAGCAAACTAAACAACGCTGTACCTCCGCATGACATTAATTAAATAACATTTTCAGCAGTGATTGCATTTAAAGAATCAACAAAATTGTTTGCACTGCACTAATGAAACTACATTGAATTTAATTAAAATTGAAATTAATTAACTCGCGAATTTATTATAAATTATGATTAAAGCGCAAACAAATGTGAAACAAAAGTACATGTTAAACAAAACGCCATTACGTTTTGTCCGCATTAATGTATTTTCGGAGCGCAATCGAAATAAAAAGCTTTGTCCTATCATAATATCACTAGCCTGTAGTCTGATTATTGCTTTCGTTACTGTGTACTAGCTGAGAGTTAGTAAATATATAATTTACCTGCGAACGGAGCATCCGAATAATATTCTTCAACTACATTATCGGTGCTCTTGTCGGAGAGCGAAACACTACTAGAGAAACTGCCGCTCGAGCCGTCGAAGATTAATAAATACTCGTCCTCCGTCTCAGTTTCCATGTCCTTTGATCTTCTTTTGTACTCCTGAGCGAATTTCAAATTACATTCATAAGCTTGGTGCTCTTGCATCTCGGCAATTGCGTATAAATCTTTCGAAAATAGCGATTTTCGAGGCGGTGATGAAAATATGCAGGTGTTAAAACTCCGAACGTAAAAGTGGTTATATCAAACGGGATTCAAATTCAAATTCAAGAATGGTGCAGGATAATAAAAGCAGTGCATTGACAAAGGCAGTGTGCTGTCATAAATATAAACACTTTATTCGGGTGGGCTTAAAGGGCACTTCGGACAAAAACAAAACAGGTTGTATATCGCAAATCTTTAACAAATACGAATTAAAAACAATAATCGCAGGAAGACTTTATGGATTCGGCAACTCATAAATTAAAATAGCGTTTAATACCGTTCGTCGCATGATTGTTCTAGTTCTAGACTTACCTGACTGAGTGGACGTATGCGCTCGTGTATTGCGTTTTCGGCCTGCAGCGCCGATGGTGGCGGATGCTCCGGCGTCGGCGGCTGCTGGTAATGAGTGGGACTTAATGGAATTGTTTGGCTGACCCTTTTAATGGTGCGCTCCTTTTCCTTCTGGCCATTATAATCGTCCTTAATCATTATGTAAGCACTAGACACAAACGTGGTCTCCGGCGCCGACGAGCTGGTTTTGTTAATGGGCAAATCGTAGTCTTCGTAAATATTATCCTGACTGCGATCATATTGATCCGGATTGCGGCGCAGCTTTCGCTTCGGATTCGGCTTGATCACGTTTTCGTACGCGATCGCAACGGGTTCATGCTTCGGCCGGCGAGTGTCCAGGTCCTCGCTTTTCCCACGCTGCAATTCTTTGTTGCCCGCCGGCATTGGGACGCCATCGTCGTCGTCCAAGTTAATACTGAAAACCGTGTTCATTTCGACGTACTGGTCAACACTGCGTCCGTGCATTAGGCGCTCGCGTCTGCCCTCCTGCAGGTCGACATTGTCCAAATTGTCCTGGCTCTTGGCGCCCGAGTGCGCGAGAAACAAATACTCGTACGCGTTATTGCTATAACCGTCTGCGGAGGATGAGATTGCGTGTAGATGCGTCGGCGAGACGGATAAATTGCGCCGCGGTGGTTTTTTCGGTGGCGTCGGCTGCGAAAGACACAGACATATGTTATTCGATTATCAGAAGGAACGTCCCTCCCCCCAAAGAGAAAGCTTACTGAGACTTTGTTGTTGGAGCCGGGACTGTGCGCACCCTTCGAGTTGAGCATGTTCATCGGCGTGTATAACGGCGCGCCGCCGCTGCTGTCCGGCCGCCGGGGATAGCCGGTCGAGGACGCCGTCGATGATAAACTAATGCGATCTGATTCGCGACTATTGCACATAAATATATCGTCAGAATGCACGCTCGAATCCATAAATTGCTTCGGCGCGCAATGAATTTGATAGAGACTATTATCTGACTCCCTGGAACAATCAAGCGACACCTTCCTTTTGTAGGCGGAAATCGAGGAGATCCTACGCTTTTTCTCTACGTGCAACTTGGCGCTAAATGAAAACGTGATGCTATCCGCAATTGAAGAAGTACTTGAAGCCAGCTCATGCATCGAGTGCACCTTTATGCTTTTCGTTTTTGTCCGACGTATCGGCGGCAAGCTCCGGTACAGAAAGTCGCGCAGCCTAAAACATGCAGTTAATGTTGCAAAATGCAAAGCCATGCGCCCAGAAGCAAAACCAAAAGTGTGTCAATAAGAAATCGCCACAATCATTGTCCCAAATAAAAGAAATATGTACAGCAAAAACAAAGAAAAGCCAATTCAACTACGTTGGCGAGAATTTCAGATATTTAGCCCAACAAAAGTTTGCGCGCGCTTCTTCTACGCTTCTTCTACACTACATCCGCTATGCTACTTACATTGAAGTGCCCGATATTCTGCGATCCTCAACACAATCGACCGATCGCGCCTGCCTATGAAAGTCCCATCGGTGCGGCGATGATCCGGGCGATGGATCCGTCGTCATGGACCGTCCTCTGGAACATGGTCTAACATTTTCATAAGGACTGCCCAGCTCCGAGTCCAAGTGCGAAATCGGAGGGAACGGCTGGCTGAAGCCCTCCCCGTCGCTATCAGCGAAATGACTGGCACGCAGTTTCTTATGTCCTGGATGGCAAACGCACACATACACACATAAAATCGCATGCCACACACCGCTGCTGGAATTAGCGCGAATATTTACTTTTTAATAACGCCATGATCTCCTGCGTGGCGTGCGCCGGAAATTGTCGGAGCAGATCTTTCACCGTATAGTTGTGCGCATCCCTAATATGCACATCGACGCCGTACTCCAGCAACGTTCGCACCACCTCCAGCTTGCCGCACAGCGCCGCCTCGTGCAGCGCCGTGCCCGCCGGCGTTCTGATGTTGGCATCCAACCCGGAGCGCAGCAGCACTTCGACGACCATTCTGATACAAAACGAAAGTATTAAGCCGGCGCCGCACGCAGCCCATCGCGCCATTTGGCTTGATAAAGCGTGATGGCTGCTGCGTCCCTGACAGTCATCAAGAAAATTGGATTATACCTGCGTTAACGACGCTTGCAATGAGCTGGATGGCCACGCAATCAGCCCTCGCAACGCGTGACCTCACCGTACAATATTGCAATGCATATTAAACATATCCCATCGCCGTCAGGGCATCATCACAATCAACGCCGCCGCCGCCGCCTCCGCCGCCTGCCATGTTATCTATTCGTCTATGTATGCCGGAGCACCCTCGTGGTGCTCGATTGATCTGCGCGTTTATTTTTAAGATATTTAAGATCGCTCTGCGCCGCAAATCCTAGTTTCACGCTCTAGTAATGATTGCATTTTGCACGTGCGCATCACACCATACGTAATTGGCATTGCGAGTGGAGTGTAACATGTGCATAGGTGTGTGCATAATAAACAATCTGTTGCATAGTTACCCGACGCTGCCTCGGCTGCAAATGGTATACTGTACACTGAATGCGCCAGCAGATTCGCGATGTGTTGGTGCGCGAATACTTGGCGAATAATGGGTTCGATATGCGGTGTGGCGGCGGCAGCGCTGGGCCTGTTTGGGGGGGTGGGAAGGCGGAGTGCATTATAGCAAACGCTGCACGCGTATGCCCGTGATTTCCATCCGAAGCCATTATTATCTCTAATTAAGCATCGTTTATGCACTTACTTGTGTCCGTTCCGGCTCGCCAGATGCAGGGGGGTGTGCGGAAACACCGTGCCAGGTATAACCCGGACCATCTGCTGTATTAATATTGGATGCATACGGACCAATAATTCGACCGTTTCCAACCTGCGGGGATAATTCGGGCGCGCGGCGAGCGCCAGCGACATTGATTAGCGTTCGCCGGCGGTAATGAGCTTTCTGGTTATCTTACCTTCCATATTGCGCGGCGAGATCGAGCGCGTTCTCGCCGCGAATGTTGCGCACCCCCGGATCACAGCCGCGCTCAAGTAACATGCCGACCACGATGGTGTGGCCATACTGTGCGCCGCAATGCAGCGCCGTTTCATCATCTTTGGTCTGCAACGAAAGAAAATATGCGCAACATATCAAGTGCTGTTTTCGAAGATAAGCAGCTGAAATGAATATGATTAAGATTTACGAATTTGCTGCGGGTAAACCCAAAGCAATTGAATGTTTTTCCGGTGCGGGCTTTAAAAAGTTTATAATTATACATATTCTGCGCCCAGCGCCGAGTTTTCCTTCGCCGAAGAAAAACAGAAACAACTTGGGCGCTGAGAGCATAAACAGACTCTCCGACGCGCTCTTGTTAGAAAAACATAAGCATGACTTGGATTTAAGGAAAGTTTAAGTTTTAAATTTTAAATAAGTAGATCGCGAACTGAAGCGTATTTCGTTCGGGGCGCGCAAAAGTGAGAACGAAGGAATGGCACCGCACCAGCGGAGTGGTGTGGTGAGTGAACGAGGCCTGTCAGCAGCAGCTTTAGTGGATCCGTCAAGAAGCGGCGCTGCAAGTGGCACATCGCATCCGAATTACACGATGGTCCAGTGAGTCCGGGTGGCGTGGAATTGAAAAGATCATGCCAAGTTTGCATTCGCGAGGAGAGGCGAATGTTTTTTTTTTCGTCTCTCCTCCTGCGGACTTCTTTGCGCGTTGCGGTGCTCCGTGTTCTTTGCGTCTCGGGCGACGGGGATAAAATGTATTACTGTATACATCAAAAGTTACTTCGAAACTTTCTCATCGCGAGCCTGCAATGTTAATTTAATTGAAAACCATCCCCAAGATCGTGCAACACAACGCGGCGCGCGGTTGTCGTCGTAAACGTCGACTGCTGCGCTCCATCCAGCATCCCGAAACCGTTTGAGATCTATACGTTATCGACTACTCCAATGTGCATGCAATTTGATCCTTATCGGTTAAGTGCCTCGTCCGAAACGTCATTCCCCGGGTGGCGAGGGTGCGCCGCGTTTGGGGACTCTTGCGCGAGTGTGTGGCGCGCGGCATTCACGAGTGCAGGACGTGTGTCACTACACCAAAGTAATGAGGGTGAACATCGCGCTAATTAAGATCATGAATGGTATTGACGGTCAAAAGGTTACTCAAGTGGCTAACCTGAAAGGGCATCGCCATGCCGTGAATAGCGGGCAATTCCGAGTGATTCAAATATATCAAAGGTCGCCGTGATTTCAAAGAAGTTCAAAAAGTTTTCGCGGGAAGTGGGTCCATTTGAGATAATATATTATCACATTACCCCCGGCACGCCAATGCCAAATTACGGCAATAATTGGGAATGTTTTTCCTTGATCTTTAACGATATTTTGAGAACATGTTCCAACGTTGTTGTTATCATCTCAAGATTTTATTTTTTCAGAAGTCAGACAAAATAGTTAATTATGAAATTAGTGTGTAAAGTATGATTATATATTCATCACTTTACTCATCACGAATTTCATACAATATTTTGTCTCCGGCTAAATTTGAAATTGTTCCGATTGTGACGTTCGCGACGTGCCGTGGGGTCGTAACCATGGCAACAAACCAAACAAACCTCGCTGCGACGCTGCACTTGACCACAGTTCATTACCTAACTAGTTTGATAATAAAGCCATTAATGTTTGAAATTGGAACACGTTATTAAAGGGACATTTTGCGCATTGTTAGCGGTACGATAATAACCTATTTTACAGGTGATTGTTGAAAAATTGTAATATGCTCTTACATTGATTTTGCTATACTAATGTTTCTATATTGTGCCAAATCACAGCCACCTGAAAAATTTACATCTGACAACTACAATAGACTTATAAAAAAGTTATCAGCTAGCGAGATTTGAACTCGAGTCTTCTGGGTGCAAACCCAGACCTTTACCAACTTG
Organism: Earota dentata; assembly: GCA_027574905.2. Classification (NCBI taxonomy): domain Eukaryota; kingdom Metazoa; phylum Arthropoda; class Insecta; order Coleoptera; family Staphylinidae; genus Earota; species Earota dentata. The sequence continues at coordinate 257,827 of JAODGB020036663.1, forward strand.
ACAACCTAACCTTTATCAACTTAAAC
>JAODGB020036663.1:1001173-1021047 GCA_027574905.2 Earota dentata
AGCGAGTAGAGTTTACGTGAGCCGCGCATGCAGCTGATTGGCGCGAACTGCACCAGCGTGGGGTGCAGCATCGGTGTGAGCTGCTCGGTGCACATGGAGGCGTCGCGCATCCCGTCTTCGTCCTTCCGCACGCGCACGCCGCTCTCGGTGTCGTTAATGAGGTCCGGATTCTGCTCGAGTTGATAGCGGCGCAGTGAAATCGGACTGCGCAGTTGGCTCGCCAGCGGAATCGGTGACATGGTGCCGAGGACGTTCTTACTTAAGGGCGGGCTGTAGAACATGATATCTTGCTGATGCTCCTGGTCGTTTATGCCCTGCTTGATGCTATCGGGGATCTGCTCGGCGTCCTCCTCGCGTATCACGCCGCACTTCGTCGTCGGGTGCTGCTGGTACTGAAGGGCGACCTCCTTGGTCTTCTCGCGCTTCTCCATGCGCTTGTTATTGCGCCGGCACTTGACAATGCAGACAATAATCGTAATGATCACGATCATGAAGAGCGCCACCGCGCCGATGACCCCGGCGAGCACGTATTCGAAGGGGAACACCTCGCCGATAACGATTGGCTCCTCCTTAACAATGATCCGAATGGTGTAATTAGTGCTCACGCTGCCGGCCGGATTCTCCGCGGTGCAGACGAACGTGCCGTTATCGTCGGCGTTCGCGTGGTAGAGGTAGAGCTCGCTGCGCTTGTCCGCGCCGCCCGCCTCGACGTAGTACAGCAGCCGCAGGCCGGGCGCGAGCAGCGTGTCGTTCTGCAGCAGCTGCCCTTCGAACCACCACGAGACGCGCGCCTCGGGTGTCGCGTGCACGCTGCACATCAGCGTGAGATTCTGGCCTTCGTTGATCTCGAGCAGCACGCTGGCGGTGGGCGACACGTCCGGCAGGCAGGCGAGGTCATCAGCGGCGATCGATTTGATCGGGCGCTTCGCGTGCCGCGCCGGTGCATCGCAGCTCGGCTCCGTCGACTGCGAGCCATTGTAGCGCTTGAGCCACGCGCGCAGCTCCAGCAGCTGGCAGTCGCAGAGCCATGGATTGCCCTGCAGCTCGATGCCGCGCAACCCCTCAGGCAGAACGCGCCGACCTGGTACGCTCTTCAGCTGATTGCCGTCCAGCCGCAGCCACTCCAGACTGAGCAGGCCGTGAAAGGCGTCCGGCTGCACCTCCTCCAGCTCGCAGTCGCTAATCTCCAGCGAGTGCAGGAACGCCAGCCGGGCGAAGGAGGCGCTGCGCACGACCTTAATGGGATTAGCGCTGAGCGTGAGCCGCATTAAAGCGCGGCAATCGAGGAATGCGTCCGTCGGAATGACATCGAGCAGATTGCCGGCGAGGTCCAGCTCGACCAGATTGGTGAGGCCGCGGAAGGCGGCCTCGTCGATGGCGTGAATGCGACAGCGCACCAGATAGATGCGCTGGAGATTAATCAGGTCCATCTTGAGGAAGATCTCCGAGTGCAGCTCGTCGAGCTTGTTGTCGGTCATGTCGAGCACCTGCGTGCCGGCGTCCATGCCGCCCGGAATCGAGAGCAGATTCTTGTCGCCGCACTCCACCGTCTGCTTGCCGTTCTTCCACTTGCATGCGCAGGAGCCGGGACAGCCGTCCGCGCGCTGCGCAAGGCCCAGCAGCAGCGCCGCAATGAACACCATCATTCGGCGGCCGCTCATCGCTGCGTCGGCGTGCCGCATTACTTCTCCAAGGATGCCATCGCAGCGCTGGCCCGAAACTTTCCCGGCGCTCCTTCTGCGCGAGCGGGCCGCCGCGCCGAACGTCTGAAACACGCAAAAAATACAGCGCAACTTTAAAAGAAGCCCCCCAGGAAAATGTAAATAAGGGCGCAATGCAAACAATGCGCGCTGCAACCGACGCCGCTCATAGTTGGTATCCGTAACAAGGGTCGCTGGGTGATGGGGTGGTGGGGGTGTTATATAACTTTGGGTTCGAGCCGGCGTCAGTTGCGGGGCGCAACATTGTGGCACTGCTGGGGCTGGGCGCCGCATGCATTTGATCAATGTTCGACCAACCGCCGCGATTTACAATTCATGGGATGTCCGCACACAATCCCCAGTGCTGGGGGTGGGCGAACCCTACACCCGAATATTATACACCGGTCCCGGACACATTTGTCCCTCAACAATCTCGCGCCCGAGTAAAAAAACGCGCGCGAGCGCTCACATTTCCGACGGGACGAAAATCCATTACATGGATATTAAACTTCTGTAGCTGCGAATGAAGACTTAAAGTTTACAGGGTGTAAAATTTAATTATGATGTTGATGCTCGCGCTCGAATGGCACATTTAACAGGGGGCGTAGAGATATATTGGTGCTTTAAATAATGACTCGGTCGTTCATTACGCGGGATTAAGATGTTCCGAGAGTGGAAGGATTTACCATCTTTGCCATCCTCCCATCCTCAAAGAATGTGCCACTTCGACTTGTCTCTTTGTTGCTGGGCGGCGCAGTGCTTTGTATTGCTGCGCAAAAATAAAATCATACTTTATTGTTGCTGGCAACCGATGGGCTTGGCAATCAATAACTATCTAACTTTCGGGACTAAACGATGACTCGCAACATGCGAGCGAAGGGCTTTATTAGCTCCAGCACACACACATACGCGCGACGTGTGTGTTTGTTGCTCTCGCTTTGGTCAGCAGGAGCAGCAGGAGCATGGAGTTTGATCTGGCTGCGCGGCCGACTGAGCCTCTTTCGTTTATCGCGTGTTCATACATTTATTCAACGATGGCGGGACGCAATCGACCAAACGTTTCCCCCCCAGTTCCAGCACATCGACACACATAGAGAGAGAGAAAGAGAGAGAGCGAGCAGAGCATGTCAGTTGAAATATATTCGGATTGTTCTTTGAAAAAGCGCACGTCCGGCCAGTCCACTGAGCGGACTGAGCGAGATTGATAAATGATGCGAGCGACCGCGCATTCTCCCTCTCGCTCGCCCGGCCGCATTTTTTCCTGCCCGGCCGCGTGGAGGAGCCGGGCATTTTGCATCGTCCGAGCGAATCCAATGTTGTGGCGCCGGCGCTGCGACGCAAACTTCCCGCAACGAACTTAAATCCCCGCGACGCAACTTTCCCAGTTTTCCCGGTTAACCAGTTTCCCAGCTGCCACAGCAAGAGGGTTCTTATTTCGTTGCAAACGCGACTGCATTTCATAGTTTGTTTCCGCGCGGAATATGCAGCGCCGACGGGCTAATTTAATTAACTTCAATCATAACTTTGCAACATCAACACATTGCTAACATTCAAAATCAACACAAAATCAGCGATGACATGTTGTCTTTAATCAGCGAAGATGCCAGCCCTGAGTGGCAACATTTTTCAAATAGCAATTAAGGCCCGGCGCGCTTGATGAAATACATGCGCGCCTGAAAAATGTTGTTTGTAGGCGAGATCCATATGTATTCAGCGCTTCAGACGCCCGTTTGACTTGATAGACGAGGCAGTGGATGCTCGCGCGCGGCGGGCGGCTGGAAAAAATAGAACAGAGGGAAAAACCTGGTCGGCGCGAGTGCGGGCGTACGTAATTTAAATCGATTCCGCCGCCGCCGCCGCCGCCGCCGCCGAAGAGATGCGATAGGAATTTATAGCTTGGCCAGCGAATTCAGCATTCGGCTTTCAATATTCAGTGATTGAATTATTACCATTTCTCTCCGACCGCTCGGACCCAATAGATCAAACGTGATTTTTCATTTGCCGATTGCAAAATAAAACTGCACAATTCTCAGTTGCTCTGTGTTTTGTGCTCAAAGACCAGCGATCAGGTTTCTGTGATTTAAATGCAATACAATGCCATGCAAGGGACAAGAGTTAATTAAGAGTTTACGCTGGCGCTCTGTTTGCATGAAATGGCATTTTCCATTTTCGTTCTCCACTTCTCCGGCGCGCAAAATATTTGCAGTATTTGTAGCTGGTGGCTTCTCTAGGCTAGAGGTAAACGACTTTTTTTCCCAGCCCAGCCAGAACGTGTGTATTTTGCGCGATGGCTCTGCCTTTGTGCGAATAACAGGGATTTCTGTTAAAGCTACCTGGAAATAGGAGATTTGTAAGGATTGGAAATATATCATTCGTCGGCGTGTGTGTGTCCTAGAGTAGTAAGCGTTGCGAGTGCGCGCCGCGGCGGAAGAAAGGAGATTTATTTTTATCTGGAAGTTGATAAATATTTTTTCCTCCGATTTTATTAAAAGAAACACGCCGACAGTGCGTGCGGCGCGCGGGGAGTGCAACCCGTTTAGACGAGGGTGCTTTCGAGGGTTGTCAGTGTCTGCTGATGCCTTTTGTCGTTTGGCCTCCTCCTAACCCCCAACCGAACGCCTCGCGCATGCCTTATTAACTAGCTTCCTTCTCGCGTGTTTCACGTTTTATATTATCAGGTGCGGGGTGTTTCGGGGAGGTGCGTTTTTTATTTGTGTTCAGGGGTGCTTTACGTGTCGCTAAGGACTTTAAGCGCCAACATTCGACCGTAAAACCAGCGGCAGACATGCGTCCCATAAAGGGAGCGCGAGCCTTTATGAGTCGCAATCAAATGCCAGACACTAAAAATCAAGCAGTTAATTAAACGAATCTCAACGATCAACTTTATTAACACGCGCGCGCGCGCTCGCGGCGGGGGTATGTGTTTGCGCTCGCGCGGCGCAGCGATTTTTCAAATCGGATTGGCTTAATTAATTAAAACGGAAGCATGGTGCTTCTTTTTTTTGGCGCTTGCTGGAGAACAATTTCATTGCTTGTTTTCGTAAAATTCAAAACCCACCCTTGTTGAGCATGCGAGAAAAAAAAACACAGACAAATATATGCAGCGTTTACGCGTTGGCTGAACAAAGACGGGGGTTTCAACCCAAAAGGACAAAAGCGTTGCGGAAGCGCACACACAGAACGCCCTGGGAAAATGGCGGAGGCGCCCAGGATAACGCCGCAAAGGAAAGCATTTATACGCGAATGTGAATGTGAATGCGAATGCAAAGTCGTGGGGCGGCATAAAATTACAAGAGCCGAATTATAGATATGGCAATTTGCAGTTTTCTTCCCTGTATTTTTTTCCTCTCGCTCAGTTTGCCGTCGACCCCGCGTTTGCTGGCTTTTTTCGTTTGCTCTTTGCGACCCGCGGTGCAAAAAAAACTTGGAACAATGCGACCCGTTTTGATAATAAAACCGCTTGTTTATTAAGAAATTTTTGTTCGCCATGGCTTTTTCCTGTTACACCCTTTCTGCGCGTATACGGCGCTCGTAATCCCAGCGCGATGCTCCGGCGAAATAAAGAAATAAAGGCACAACGCAAAGTGCGCATGACGGCCACTTCGAAAAAATTAGATTTACCCCGTGCGCTCCGGCGCGAATATCTTGCAGCCGCTTTTGCTTGTGCGCTGATCGCGCGGATCAGAGGCGCGCGTTTTGTGCCATTTTGCAGCCGTCCCTTTCAGTTTGCACCGCGTTGGCCGGGATTAATTCTAATTTTATTTCTTTCCGTTCGGCCGCACCAGCGCCGCGTTATTTTCGCGCCGGCGCGGCGTTGTGTGGAAATCAATTCAATTAGAATAGATTAAAAAGTTCCGCCCTGCTTCGGAAACATTTTTATTAACTAAAGCGTGCGCACGTTTTCGCGCCGCGGCGAAAATCCATCAAAGCGGATTCTTCGCCGCCGCGCAGATAAGTCAATTAATGGAATAAAAATTAGTTTCCGGCGTAATTTGCCAGCGCTTCATTGACGCTGTGGAGGCGCCGGCAATGGCGCAAATGCGGTGCACTCGTATTTCGCTTAGGATCCACTTTCAGCAGCGCATCAAAGACGTGCCACGAAAATTTAATAACCAAACCGGTTAGAGTTAAAGTTTGCCGAGCGTGCAAAATTTTGCTGCGCCAAAAATGAAACAACAGACATGGGAAAATCGTTAAAAACGTTGTTCATAGATTGATTCGATTGGCAGGCGTGATGAGAATTTCGCGCGCGTGGCGCGATGAAATATCGCGCTACAATGGACGCCGCGGCGCGAATATGACGCGCATTGGAAAAATTGCAAACGGGCGCAAAATTGCAAAATTCAAATTCGCGATTGGAAAATTTCCACATTAAAACTTGGCACTTGCGTGGGGGTTGGGGGAGTGAGTCCAGGGGACGAGGGGGAAAAGGTAGCAATCCAGTGTTTACTTTGCGCGAGATTGAACAAAAGCCCCGTCATAAAGAATTCCCCGCCGATCGTCACCCTTCGCAAATGGCATTGGCATCTGAAATTAAATTTTTCGCACCCTCGCGACGATAATAATTTAATTATCGACAACAAAGGCGAGTAATTAAATCAAGACAATTATTGACTTAGTGCTTCCCAAGTCGCCAACTTTCTGCGTTGCCAACAATGCCGCCATTTTTGCCTCTTTCATTTTCATCGCGCGCGCAAAAATCTTCATTACAAATGATACCTTCGCGCTAACACGCGCATGTCGCCACACTAGGGGCGCGAAAACTTTGCGCCCGAAATTTATTCTATTTGTAAATCAGGAGGTCTCGAGGGTTCGACGGGTCCACTTGAGAATGCAAACAAGGGCTTAACTTTCTTCCCTCCTTTATCTCGGCTTTTTATTTCAAAACCGTTTGGGTGCGCGCCGCGCGGTGTCCGTTTTTAGTACGCTCGTCGCCGGCGCCGCCCCTAAAGTCAACGCGCACGGCTTCAATTTCGCGCATTGGCCTTAGGGGACGCATGACGAGACGCGATCAAATATAAAATATTGCCGCTATATACAAACTGACAAGTTTACTGCTTTTATTTCGTCCGTTTGCGGAGGAAGGATGGAGAAAACATCTTAGCGCACAATCATCAATGTCCTGCTGCATGCTCCGCGGGGATGCGAATCAAAAATGCACGAGCGCGAGGGGGGTGAGGTGACACTCGCGGAATGATTTATTGCTTAACAAATCGATGCTACCCCTGGGGAGGAGTGATAAAAATTACGCCGAGCGAACAATTTTTAAAATACCTCCCAGCAACGAGCGCTGCGACAAACTCGAGCAAATATAATTCACCGCGATGCTGAAGGGGCGGGGGGAGATGGGATGAGGAAGCATTCCTCTTTAAGTAACAGCGCCTAGAGACAACAAGTAACTTTATTTGAAGAGTCGAGCGACAGTGAAGCTCGTCTTCACACACAAAACGCTCGCGGTCTATTTGCACGTAAAATTAACCTCAAAGTACGGTCAAGTTTCACGCCCTTCGCGCTCAAAGTTTTATGCTTGCGTAATACTTGCGGCGGAGGGTACAAGAGAAGGGAGGCACGCGCGCTAAGCCTATAAAACTTATTTTACTCTGCGCGCGGAACTTTCGGTTTTTAGTCCTTCGCCGCGAAAGACCAAGGTATGGGGTGGCGACGGGGCGGCAGAGTAAAGAGTGTTTAGCGCGTGTTTGGCGGTCATCTTAGCCCCCGGCTGGCGGCGTGTTTGTTTTTCTTGCGCCCTTGCGTAGGTTTCGCAAGGTGCGGAAAAGCTCGCCGCCGCCCGCCCGGCGAAGGGTGTGGAAAAACATAATGCCAGTTCTAATTAGTTACAAAACCGACGCTTTTCTCGCCTCGGCACTCGTGTTTTATTCAAGGAGGCCGCGCACCGTCCAACCCTTCACAACCGCCGCCGCCGCCGCCGCCAGTCGATACACACATGAAAGAGTGCCCCGAAGGAAATTTCGACCTGCGGCTACGGCGAAATAGTTTATTTAGCGAAACTTTGCTCTTCTGCGTCTTTTCGCAGCCCTTGCGGCGCTAGCAACGGCGCACGGTGGCGGCGCCGGTTGTTTTCGTTTCATGCGAGTAGCGCAGAAAGTTCCCCGAGTTCATTTCGCGTTAATTAATTGAAGACTTAACGCTGGCTGCAATAATCGAAATTTTCATTCGGAGTTCGAGTTTTTGGCGTTTGTTTTTTAGGCAGGGGCAGCGGAGTAAGCGATTTTATTCGGATGTTTGTTTTGCGCCGATTGCAGCCAGCGGTGGCGGCAGCGGCGGCGGCAATCGATTCGCATCACTCGACTATATAATTTATATTAGTCCATTTACGGCGCCGCCACCGCCGCCATCGACATTATGCATTTATGAGTGAAATTCTGCCAAAACTCCTCGCATCCTAGGGTTAGGGTTAATGCACTTCACTCATCCGAATTGGCATCAGCAATGTTTGATCAACATTTACATACACCCACAATGAATTGAAAATTTGATTTGAGCATAGTCTCGACCGCTGTAATCATAGACCAGCGCCAAGGGGGCGGCCGGCAAATGGCAATGCAATGAAAAAGCGTCGCGCGGCGGTGCTTCATGAAATTTTGATGCGCTGAAGGTGCTTAAGCCCCCTCCCGAGAGAATCGTAAAATGTGACGTGCGTTTTGCATAATTAAAGCAGCCCCATAAACGTTTTACAAAGATTAATCAATCAGCCGGCGGGCAATATAATTTAATGGCCGAGTGTGGGCGAGGGAGGTGTTAGGCGCCGATCGAATTTGCGCAGCGGGCACCCGAAAAAGGGTTGCCTCCGCAGTCATTTTAGGACAAAAAACATTCGTACACCGTCGGCCCATCAATCGGGCGCTCCTTTCTTCGTCCTTCCTCCTGCACCAAACCGCCGAACCGCCGTCGTTTGTATGACGCAAACGAGCTCGTAAAAGTTTTTGCCAAGTTTGCGAATTTAATGATATATGAAATTTGCATAAAGCTTAGATTTTATGTCGTGCTGAGTTTAATCATTCAATATCGTAGGTATTGATTATGGGGATGTTTAAGTAGATGATATTTAAAAGGAAAATAGTAATAGGCGCTCAGAAAATAAGTAGAATTTTAAAATTGTGCTTACAATTAAGAAAATTGTTTCAACTACATGCGTCTGAGGATATTGGATGCATATTGGAAATATGAAGAATATTCAGATAAGTATTTGAAACAATTTAAACATTGCAACAACTTATAACGACTTTGAAAATTGCAAAAATGTTGAATGATGATTTGGGGCACTTTCCATAACTTTAGAGGGTTGCATTAAAATGCATCTTAACAAGCGTCTCATTGGCTATCAGAATATCTAAAGAAACTTAAAGTTAGAACAAACGTTGTGGAAATTTATACAATAACGATTTGGATTTCAAAACGCGCAGTAGAAATTAGGGATTTTGGCAAATTAATATTTTTAAGAAACAATTTATCAGTTAGCAACTGCGCGCTGGATTTGCGTAATGCGATTTTCGAGGGGTTGGGCGGAGGGCGCAATTTACATGCATTTGGTTATTCTGGCATTGGCTTTGGCTGGCAGGACACGATCGGCGGGGTTGATTTATACGCGCCATGTAGATTTGTGGATTTGTGTAATATAATTGTCGTTTTTGGTTTGACTGCATTTCGGCGGCAGGCGCAGCCAGACCGCTGATATTCACTGCGGGCGCGGAAACATGGAAAACATTTCTGGCGCTGGTTCACCGCCAATACACCCGATGGTCGTATAGAAAATAATTACTCATGGCCGCTGGACGAAATATGCATGGCACTTCAAAGTGGTTGAAACACACTGTATGTTAAGTAGATATTTGGGTGTGTAGATCGGTTCGATAATGTGCATTAACTGCCGCTGCCGGTGAACGAGTTGGCGCTGTCCGTGTTGCCAGTGTGTTCGTTTCGAGGGGTGGCGAAAACGTTCGGCATGAATTGTTGTAGTTTTAGGACTTTGCTTTATTGGCGCTCGTGTGGGTCGGCGACGGCGGGCGGCGGGCGCGCAAGGCGGCCGCGAGTCCTGGGAAATATAGGACCTTTGCTACAAACCATATATCATTTACTATTGCTAATAGCCGGACCACGCCCGGGATATTTTGACCCGCTGCGCCGAGCGCGGCCCGCTCCAGTTTCCATCCGCGCTGGTCGCCGCGCCCGGCGCCTCCACATTCAGCGCGGGTTTGTTACAGCATCCGGTGCCGGCGCCGCCCGCCGATTTAAACACCGGCGCGCCGGCCAATGCGTCACTGTTGGTTCACTAATTTCGCCCCGCATATTACCGCCAGCACTTCAGCATCCTCCACGCCGCGCGCGCAATGCATATTTCACTTGACTTCGTCGCGATATCATCCTGCAATACACCGGGGAGTTGCAGTATGCATCTGATCGGCAGGGCGGGCGAGGATTAAATTGAGCGATCATTGATTTCGTCGTGGTCAGTTAGCGATGTAGCAGCGGCTGGCCCGGTGTGTAATTTACTGGTCGGCGGCGGCGCGCGGTGGATGCGCGCACTATTAATTCGGCCCGCAGGTGGGCAAGCCGTGTATGCGCCCCCCTGCCGCGCCGCGCCGCTTCCTCCTGCCCGGCGTGCACACAGGCAGCATCGGCAAAATTTGCAACGAATCAAATCCGCGCCCCCTCCTGTCGAGCCGGGCCATGGGGCACATAATGAAACGAAGGATGGGCAATCCCTCCAACCAACCACCCCCTCCTCCCAACCGGCGTGTGTTTATATTTCGAGTTAGTTAACTTGGGAATTTGATTTTCGTCGGGTCTACTTTTCGTTTGTTCCATTCGAAATTGAATAAATTTCGCTTTGAGCGTAAACTTTCATAAGCTCAGGGCTGCGTCTACCCCTCTCGGCAGTCATGCTCCAGTGCGTCTCGCCCACTTCCCCCACCACCCACCACCCACACCCCGGCTACCCTGCGATGGCAAAAAGTTTTGCGTGTGTTTTTTCCTCTGTGCTGCGCTGAATACATTTTTAAAATTCTTTGCTTTATTTAGCAAAGACTGTGCTGCGTGCTGCGTGCTGCGCTTTTTGTGATCGGCCTACCTCCAACCCCCGACCCCCTTGCAAAAAATACACGCACATTTTGATGTTGATACAGTGTTTATTGTGGACGGAGAATTCAATCAGAATCGGCGGTTTGGCGAGGTCTGCGTGACCGAAATTTGATTTCCGCCCTTCGCACGTTTCCGCCGTCCTGCTCGCCCCCGCACACCCGCTTCATATGCGCGACATGTCGAAGGTGAAGCCGAATTAAACGGGCAAAGACGCGAAACTGCTCAAAAGCTTAATACCCTGCAGCGCACAAAGGACCAAGCACAAAGCGCGAAATAAATTGTATCGTCAAAGTTGGAGAAAAATGCAATCTCAAGGTGGCGTTTACTTCATCCTGAATATAAATATATATGTAGAGAGAATGAGGATTAGCCACACCTCCCCGGACACTGGACCCCTGCATGTGACATCGCTTTAAGTCCTTCCGCCGGCTGGAATGGGCGCGCGAATCGATGCCAAGCGCTGGCGGCACGTAGTCGGCGCCCATCCTGGCAGCGCTCCCATATACCGGCGAACACGAGATGGGATGATTCCAGGCCGTCCTGGCGAGGCAGTCCGTAATCATACTCCGGCGCCGCGCGTCGGGGAGTGCATTGCGCTGTAACTTGTCTTTAGAGCCGGAATCTTCTCCTCCGTTTATGGCAAATCGATACGGAATACACCCCTTTCGCGTTTTCTAGGATAGCGAACTACTGCGCAAAAAAATTATTTACACTACTATCTGAAAGTATTAATGGTGACTTTCCAATTAAAACTTGGCCAATAGAAATAACCATATTTTGAAATTTTAGGGCAGAATTTACTGAATATTTTTATTTAAGATTTTACAAGGATGCATATAACTGATTGCTTGTTTACGGTATTTCTAACACTGTAAATTGCAAAATTGTTTTCTAAATAATAGTGTTGTATGGTAATAAACACAGTTTGGCACACATTCAATTAAACTTTTTCATGCAAATTTTTTCGCACCAAATAAACATATTGTTCCAATGTTCGATTACATGCAAATACAATACCGCACAAAGCGTTGTTTGGAAATATTTTGATTGCATTTTTTCGACGGTTTGTTTGAAATGCAAACCATGTTCAGGTCGTTTGCAATATTCGCCCACAAAAAAAATATGGGACAATAATTTCACCACTTTATATCGCCGCTTCAAAACCCATTAAATTTCGCTTCTCTTTTCGCCTTCTTCATTCTTCAGTCGCATCATCATACTGAACATGAACATGAGTCATCCGGAAGAGGTAAACTACCGTCATCGCTATGAGTTTTAGATATTTTCAGATTTTTGCGACCGCGCTCGTAAATATATAAACACGCCCGCACAATTTTGCATATTATAATGGTTTTCTTATCTGTCCGGCGAGCGGGGGGTTATTTATTTACTGGAAGATGGAAAACTCCGACCGTCAGCATTGAGTGAACTGGAGAGGACGGAAAAAGTTCGTCAACTTTGTGCGTGGGCTAAGCCTCGTGTGCTGGTGACACACTGACTGCCGCGGCGCGCGGACGAGGGGCGCGCGATGGGGAGGCATTAAATGCGACCCACATCCGTGTGCGTCCCTGCGTCAAGGACTCCGCCTGGTATATAGCCGCTGTTGTTTACTTCGAAGTCACTAAACGCCGCTGCGGGACTGGCCGGCTCGTAATGGAATCGAATCAATCGAATCAATCCAGATCGGAGAAGTGAAAAGTTGAAATTTATCCTCGCTCGCCCATGACAGCATCCTGATCCTGATCCTGAGCCGGATCTTTTTCCAATCGCAGCGACCGGAGAAAACAAAACAATCTACAATACTTTGTTTTAGTCTTCGGAGAGCGAGCTTTCATCATGTTACCAATATTCATCAATCGCTTCAACGCGCAGTTGCATTTTATGCAACGAGGACAAACACGGGCTTTAAATGCAAGTAAAGAGTGTTTTAAGTAATTTATACGAAGCGCATCCACGAGGTAGCTAAATGTGTGCTCATTTGTGTTAAACTCATTATTTCACTCCGCACCTTCCGTGCAGGGGTTGGGTGGGGGTCTTGCGGGGGTGGCTTTTACCTCGGCGGAGATGTATGTGCCGCGGTGGAAGCACACCGAACGTGACTAGCAATTGTATATCCTGTCAACTCCTGAAACATTCGTGCTGCGCGCTTGTTCGCCGCACAACTCCCCCGCCAACTCTCTCCTGCACCCCCACACCACACCACCTTTTGCCCGCCTGCCAGCCGTCACGTTACTTCGGCGTGCGCGTAACGACTCTTGCTGTACGGGCAGAAATGGCAGTTAGACGATTACGATCATTAACCCCACGGACGTAACGACGAAAGGAAACTTCTATTACACGGAGATTGGAAATTGTCTCTAATTTGCCTCAATACGTCGAAGAGAGGGCGCATGAAAACACCGCATCGTGACTGGGCGCAACGGGCAAAACTCGTTATGCACCCCCTTAACGCTGTATTATAAGCAAAACACAAAGCGTGTAAAAATGCCCGCGGCGTTCGTGACTCGAAAACTACTTAATTATCGCTAGATTAAGGACACGCTTCACGGCATGGGTGCAATATTGTACTAATGTACTAATGTAGAAATGTACAAAAATAAATACAAGGGGGTTGGAAATGCCTACATTCTTGATATCCAATAACAGCGGGTAGGCAGCGAAGCAAATATGCGTCGCTATTGAAGCAAACAGTAAACGATTTTATTCAAATCACGAACGCGCGCACTTTTCACTAAATCCAAAAGTTTCATCTCCACGTACGGGTAAAGCAGCGGCGCTCTTGAAATGCGAAAAGTGTAGCATGTAGCATCCCTTCGCGCATTTGCACAACTCCATTCCGGCGGCGCTGTTCGTCGAGGCGAATTTCGGCGCACGTCATTCAGCCGCCATAGCCCGGCCAACAAATACGCTCGCAGCGCCCTCTCCGCACATTATTATCCTTCCTGTTCTTCGCCTATATACGAACATGCATAATTCGACTAGCAAAGTAACAAAACCGTATATAAACATAATTTCCAGCTAACAGCGGTGCAAGTAGTTGCAGTTGCAAATGTGGCAGCAGCGGGCAAATGCGAAATTCATATGTCGCAGGCACTTTATCGAAGCGTGCGTATTTATTATGCAAAATGTAAGCATTTCGGTGTTTTTGGTGGTTGGCGCACGAAGGGAAATTCGCGCACCGCCCAACGCATTCGCCACCGCAGCCGAAGAAAAACATTCATATTTCAAAGGCATGTCTACACATGTCCCGCCTGCGTGTGTGTGTATTTTGGGGGCAGCACATTATACAAAACACAGCGCGAGAAAAGAGCAACTAAAAATGCAAGGCGCCGCTCGTAAATCAAGCCGCGGGTGACAGGTTAAGAAACGCACCCCAATGCGCCAGCCAGCTACAAAACGAAAACAAATATTCAAAGCGAAGATAAATTATTATTGTATCATCAGCAATTTTGATCAGCTTGCTGTTTATTTACACTGGCATTACACTGAATAATACTCTAGATATAACTTTGGGGAGAAAAAGAAGCAAAAAAAAAAGAAAAAAGTTTTCCTCGACGGGGATTTGAACCAGAGTCAACTGGATACAAGTCCGCATCTTTACCACAAGGCCAATGCTCTTGCGATTGATGAACAATTTTTAGTTTATTTAAACAACTAATTTTGGGAAAAATTCGAAATTTTTGTAAAATAATATGCTTGTAGGTCCGTAGACCCGGTGGACGCGTAGAATTTATATTTCCTATGCTCTAGGAGGCTATTGGACTCAGAAAAGTCACTTGCTCTGGGTGGGATTCGAACCGCGCCTGCTTCCGGGCGTTGTTTGGTATCACGGCGCGTTAGCCATCGTACCCCGGGTCTACCCACCCCCATCCCCAATTTTTAGCCGACTTGACCAGTGCTACCAGTTTACATATAACAGAGAAGTAGTGCAAATTTCGAAATAAATTTCAAAACGGTGTAGGTGGAGTCATCTGTTATAATTTTAAACAACCACATTTACAAAGTAATAAAGTGAAAACCACGAGACATGGCGGGTGCGTTCCCACAGACTTCCATAGTAAAGCATAGTTTCATACCCGCCAGGTCTCACTGTTTTCACGATATTGTTCATAGTTTCTATGTCTTTTGCACTAAATATCGTTTGAGAATTGTAACACAAGCCACGATATCATCCTCCGTCGCATTTTTCATTTATCTCTTTTTCTTTATTGTTAAAATTTTAGGTTTTCGTTTCTCTCCGCGTTGCTAGAGTCAAATTGTGCGTTAGTAACTGAATGTTTGACTTGTGTCTGTGTGTGTGTTGCGTGGAGGCGGCGGCGGGAGGGAAGGGGAGGTGCGAGTGGGGAAATTTCGGCGGGCGAGCGGCGTAATGGCAGCGTGCCGAACCGAACGCCAGTCAACGTCAACCATCGATCAATCAGCAATCCCAAACATTCGGAAGCGTCGCCGCCGTCGCCAGCGCGCGCCACGCGCTCAAACTCAATCGGCGCGAAGGGTTTGCTTGCCGCTGGTGCTGCTGCCATCGGGTTTCCGTTTAACGCCGCGCCGCCCCCAACCCACGCGCGCGTTGAAATATCCAACTGGGGCCGTTTCTGAGCAAAGGCCAACTTAAATGAATCGGATAATAAGCGTTTTTCGTTTCGTTTTCGGGTGCGAACGCGAGGAACGCGAAGGCATTCCGTTACATTTACCGCTGCTGCCGCCCACCGCCCCCCCAGTCCCCCGCCCGAAGACCTTTCGTCCGACCGGAGAAACATAAAGGCCGCGGATGCCGCGGACCCAAAACATTTCTGCCATTTTCACTATTGAAATGTACCAGAAACGGCGGGCGCAAAATAAATTTGAGAACAAGGCGGAATGAATTCCTGCACTTGCCGTGCCGTCCGTGGTGGACCTTTTTCCAGTACATATATAGAAATTACTCGAATAGTTCGGCCTGCTTCGAATGCCATTGATGAACACTGAACAGTTCATAAAGTTTTACGATCGCGCCATATTTGAGATAGTTTCGGCGCGAAATTACACGAAAATAATAAACTAATAAGATATGTGAGAATGTGAGAATATGGGGTTAAATTGCGTGTTGAAGTGATTGGGTACTAAGAGCTGAGGTTTATCGCGCTGCACGCTGAGTGGCATCAGATATCTAGGCAATCACGGAGTGAAGTAGTGAAGTAGTGAAGTCGTGAAGTCGTGAAGTCGTGGAAATTGCATTATCATGTAAATGATACATCAGATGTTGACATGCGCGCGCGCCGAGATATAATTACGAAGGCGCGTAGTCAATTTGCTCGCCGAGATTTATGCACGCACATCAAAATCGGGAGCATGTGGGTTAATTAGATCACGAGGAACTTGGCGGCGCGACGATGAAGACGGCGGCGCGCGTGGAAAACGAGGATCATAACTCGTGATATCATTGCAAAGTGCCTCATTTAATTAAACAGCTAAGGAGCAGCCAGTCGGGAGTCACGGGCGAGTCGGTGCGCTGTTTTTCCACGGCTCCAGCGCATAAACAAATTATCGGTCATAATCGATTAATTAGCAGTTACGAGTCGAATCGCTGGCGCGTGTTTTATACAAGTTCGGCGCGCGAGCGCGCACGCCCTCGAGCAAAAAGCGATAAGAGACGCGAGTAGGACTAATTGCCATTGTTGCGCTCTTGCGCCCGAGGGTGGAATACTGAAAAATACTGATAACATTAATACAACGGCGCGCGGCGCGCCCAAAAAAAGGATGAAGATGATTTATTGTCCTATTACATTTTTTACAACTTGAACAAATGTTTACCCCACGGCGAGTATCTTAAATCGCGCAGGCACTAATAACTAATTAATCATAATCAGTTTAGAAGCCAAGCTTGTCAAATTTAGTATTGAATTTCACTTATGATTTTCCCCAGCTGATAAAATGCAACTTCTGCTAGTTGAAATCATGCCCGGCCTAGTCCTGAAATTGTAACATAATGACCTCGCCTGCCTGGGCAATCGGGGGCCCGGTGGAGGCGGCGGCGACCACATCATTCAATGTTGTCGCATTAGGGCCACTTTCAGTAAACTTGAGATGATTGGACGTCGCGCGCGGTATTAGGGGCCGTGAGGGATCTTGAAAGGATTTGCCATCCTTGGAGTCCTTCCAGCCGCCCTCAAGTCCTTCCGAGGCGAGTCGGGATATTAATGAGTAGATCCACGGCGTGCTTTATTAGTCGCTGCGACGGCGGGCGCGCGCAATAACCGCACGTGCGGCGTGTGCCCGGCGCCTCCAGCTCGGTCGGCCAGGTGGAATTACTTAAGCTAACGGCATTACTGCGTTACAGATGCTTAGCGAACGTGTGCTATTAGATATGAGCGCGGGCGAGTAATAGCTGTAGTTACAACGACATGCCGAGGCTTAAAGCTCCGCCGCGCCGGAGTCTTAAAGTTAAAGATATCATGAACCCCCCAGTGGTAAGCTAAGTGGAGCCGGGAATTATGCGTACTGCAAAATGAAATCATTTTGCGACTTTGATACTTTTTTCCAGTTACTTGGTGCTAGCTTCAAAGCAGAATGTTTAAGGTGCGCGGAGAGCGAGCGATTGAGAAAAATTCAATAAAGCGGCAAGATTGAGTCATGAAACTATTTCGCAGCGTTTACATATTTTACCCATTGCGCGACCGGAAGCCGCTCTGCGCGTTCGGGGTTGCGCCCCCCCTGCGCGCGCGCGTTCGCTTCCTGATGCCACTGCCGCCACACAATCGATGCGGCGCGCTCCGGCGAAATCGCGGTAAATGAAAACGAATAAAAACGAAGATGAAATAAGAAACGCGCGCCGGCGGCTGGCGCATACGCTCCGGAATGGAAAACGTAATTGTATTGACACTTAGATGCGTCGGACAGGGGCGGCACGTTTCATTACGGTCGCCTGCGCCATCCAGTTTTATGCATACGTAAAAATAAAAATTCGCTTTGCATGCGAATGCCGGCTGAGCGCGCCCTTAAAAATAAACACCTTAGAAATGTATGTAAATAAACTCAGAAATCATAAATTTACAACACGGCTTGTTTGTTTGCGTTTTGCGCGTCGAAAATAAATTGCCATGATGCACGAAAACAAGCCAATTAGGCGGCGTGCAGTTTTCATTCGCTAATAAAAACTCCGAAAAATTCCGCAAATTTAATTTGCGTTATTCGCGTGCACGAGGCGTAAAAAAGCGCCTGCGAATATTGGCGGTATTTCAGCGCGCTGCTAATGGGAAAGTTAAGTCGCTTATTGATTGGCTGCCGCTCCAGCACGCTAATCTACTTTATGTCCTGTCTATACGTTTCCCGTTCGCGGCGCCGCCGCATAATTTTTCTAATCCGACGCGTTTGACGGCCGCAGCCACTTGATGAATTATTTATGATGTGTGCTGACAGTTTCCCAATAAATTAAGTTTAAACACTTTGGCGGTGGAATTTTGTTAATAGGGGTGGGGGGAGGGAGTGCGATTTTTGCGAACATGTACAGCGCGCGCGCCCCGCGCAACATAATGGATTACAGCGTGTAAATAATGCCAGCGGCAAATTTGCATTCGCTTCCATTAGATTTATTACATCAGAGGGCGACCTGACGAACCAGCCCCGGCCTGAAATAACAGCGCCGAGGTTTTAGTTGTGGACATGGACATGGACATGGACATGCACCGTGTAGTGCTTCGAATTAACAATCACAATATTGTTGCTGGTTAAACACGATTTTTACTCCAGCGCGAATGGAAAAAAAATCATCCACCACAGCCGAATTGACTGCGGATCCGGTGTATTTCTGAGGATTGAGGGCATTGCGGGGGGGTGGCATGTGCTGCTGACAAGTGTGTTATTACAGTTGTGATTTAGGCAAGTGGAGGTTTGAGCTCGGCGTGTGTGTGTTGTATTCGATTCGCGCATTGTTGTGCTCGCAGCGCAGTTAAACCGAACCGATTTCGGGCGCAGCGCAACGATAAATTCCTAGTTAACCTTTCCGAGAAAACCCGGTCAAATTACGACGTCTCCGCCGGTGCCGCTGGGTTTTAGAACTTGGGAAATTGCATCTGAACAAATATCCATATAAGTTATGACTCACTTACAGCGGCAGCCAGCGCAATATCGCGCGCGGCGAACAACAAAATCACAATAACAAAAGGCCAAAACCAAAAGCGCAGGCAAACGGGTTTAAGTCGCTGGCATGGCGAACAACAATGAGCACACCGCGGACAATAAATACCCACGCTTGGATATAAACCTAACATCCTGCAAATGTCCTCAAAAGCGCATTAAATTGAATTTTTCCTCCCCGAAATACAACGCGCCGTAAACTACACGATCCAGTTTTGTTGGCGCTCGCGTCTAAAGTTTTTCCTTGTTAAGATAAAAGAAGTATTTAAAGAATATAGGAAACTTTACGAGTCCTGGGAGTTTTTTGCCCCCCCGCAGCCGGTAATGTCCCGCCGGAGATATTCAACTAGTTAGAATATTCGTATTTTCTGTTAGTTCTTCAGTGCCGGTGCGGCCATAGTTAGAATTTTGCGAGCGCGCGCGCGACGCACACACATTGCGAACTAAGTAAGCATTAGCGAGCGCGAAAGTTTTTAAACAAGTCGCCGACGACGCCGACGACGCCGCCGCCGACGCTAACAATGCAGAAACTTTTTTACATTAAAATTTCACCTAGGAGCGGCGCGAGGACGCCGCGCGCCGGACGAATCCTTCTAAGTGTCTTAATCAGATTTCCTGCCTTTCTTTTTCTGCATGCGCCGCGCGTGGGAAATTAAGAAAACTTTCCATTTTTCATTTCGCCGCCATTCCCAGCGCCGCGTCCTTTGTCCTGTGTCTCTCGGCCATTTAATGTGTATTTATATAATTTATCCATCTCGGCTAACGTTAAATAAAAATTAAATAAGTTTCGTAGAGGATTTTAACATCGGCGAGATATTTCACGATGGCCGCGCTCGTAGTTTAAGGGGAAAAGTGTCGCCTGGCAAATGACTTCATCGTTCAAAGTTTGGCCGCGACAGGCTCTCATTAAAATTTAGACACTTTATTAGCATGCGGCCATAATTCTAAAGGAGCGCCAACTAT
>JAODGB020036663.1:1526638-1540127 GCA_027574905.2 Earota dentata
GGTTATTATTTGTACATTTTCGTCCCGTTTTTATTCACTTCTGATCCAGACATGGTGGTGAATTTTATCCGCCTGAGTCATGATTCCACTATTGGCGACATATGGCAATGCCATTAATCACGTTTCGGGGTGAATCGTCCCATCCCTGCGTCGCGTCGTAATTTATGTGCTCGTAATATTGACACAAATTGCCCGTCGCCGAATGTGTGTGCGCGCCGCGCGAAAGCAGAACGCACGCCACCGACGCATTTATATCTTAAACTAATGGTATTCCCGTGAGTCGGTGTGCAAGTGTAAATTGGTTAATTAATAATTTTAATTACTGCATATTCGGCGTTCGCGCACACGCGGCACCATCATTGGTAATACCAGTGCCATCGAGATCGCTTTCGTCATATATAATTGCGTTAGGAATATTAAAGCGTCGCACAGCAGGTTATTCACCCTCTTCATCATGGTGTGAAGCGCAGATTGCTCCTCACCACAACACCATCACGTTGCCAGTCATCAGGCTGGTCTTGATCGGGAATGACGTTAAAACGCTCCAAATCGCAGCGAATTTGAATATTGAATTAACTCATTAATGGCGGCGTTATTTGATTTCGTGCGTTTCCGGTTTCCTGTGTTAATTATACGTCGTGCATGTCAATAATGCTCTCCCATCCAACAAAAATTACACATTTTTGAATCGCGCTCGGTGGCAAATAATCGTAAAATCGACACGACACGCATTAAGGACATTCAACGCCATTTTGTTGTATTTACGCGCTTACAACGTTAATGTCTGTCATTTAATGTTATCATAAATCGTATCATGACAGTCACTTGTTTTCTCTATTTATGTTTTGTATGAATTTTCCGCGTATATTCAGTAAATTTGCAAGCTCGCGCGAAAGGTAATTGTGGGTTGTCTGCGTGTGACATTGGCGGTAAATTGCAGCGCATGGCGGCCGTGGCGGCGGTCGGCGCACGTCGCGATTTTATAACATTATAAAAGCGTAAAACTCGCAAACGCTCTTCCGTTCGCTGCCGGCCCCGTCACGACATTCGTGCGCGCGTATTGCCGCGTATAAATTTCATTGTTCATTTTGCGCCGCGCGCTCGTTTCGGGGGGGTTGGATGTTAGCGCGACGGCGGCGATAGCAACTTTGTGCGAGGGCTCTAAATGCACATTTTACTAGCTTATTCGATCCATAAACTCGCCAACGTGCCACAGCACATGAGTGCAAGTGCTTGCAAGTTTTTCGTTTGTTGCAATATTTAATGCATGCTAGTGCTAGTTCTAGCTAACCAAAATCAAAATTCGCTTTAAAATTCAATCTAAAGTTTTGAATCCACCAACCATCACCCTTGTACGCATTGTAGCAGTTTAGTGATTGTAATATCTAGTTATATGTAGGGATGAGACTGAATCGAGGGGTGGGCAGCCAAAAATATGCACTGATCCCCGGGGAATATCCGCTCACCCTTCGAATATAAAATCTACCTTTTCCGAGGGCCCCTATTTAGGAACATCCATTAACGATTTTTAGCTTTAACTGTTTTAATTATGAATGAAACAAATTGCGGCTTTGGCGGCGCAAGGGATGTTGATTAGGATGTTTTCACTGATGTTTTCGCTCGCTTTTTCAGGAGGTCTATTGCGGCATCGAGACCATTTGTACCGTGGACGGCCTCCACTTCCACTGCATGTACAACGCGCGCGTGAAGGCGTTCAACAGCTCCGGCGAGGGCGAGTACAGCGAGCTAATCGGTCTGCAAACAGCCGACGGTGAGTGGTGCGCCCTATCCCTCGTCGCAAAACAGTCAAAGCGGCTGTAGCAGCCAGTTATTACAGTCTGTAATGCTCACAAAGGGGCTAATACCATGCTAGTACACACACCGTGCATGGGCGAATGCCGAAGCCTCGGCTTCGTGCGCGCTGTTAGGAGCTTCTAGCAGCTTCGCGGAGTCGACATAAGTAGCATTATTACAAGATTATTGCGAGTCTCAATGCGATTCGCATTTGTTTATGGAGCACCCATGCGGTGCTTTGATGTCTGCCGTTTAACAAGGCAGCGTTTTAACAAATTGAAACGTTATCAAATGCACGTTTGCACGCACTATGGTTAGTTTGATGCATCGAAAATGTTT
Organism: Earota dentata; assembly: GCA_027574905.2. NCBI lineage: Eukaryota > Metazoa > Arthropoda > Insecta > Coleoptera > Staphylinidae > Earota > Earota dentata. The sequence continues at coordinate 1,528,772 of JAODGB020036663.1, forward strand.
ACATTTCATTTCACTTACGACTTACGTACTCAACGCGAAAGCAGCTCTTGTTCTTGTGTGATGCAGTGGCGGTGCATGTTCATCTTCTTCATGTGCAAGTGCAAACATGGCATCCACTTCCAAACAACATTCGCGCAAATATTTAACTTGTGTCCTATACGTTTTGCTTCCTTCTTTAGTTGCGTGGTTTGCATTTGATCCACTCCTGAGTGGTCCTGGTCTACACTACTCCGAGGACAGTGTTACAGTCACCGGGGAGGGTTGGGAACATCGCGTTGCCTTGGGCAGTGTCGGTCTCAGCCGTGGGGTGCACTACTGGGAGTTTACCATCGACAAGTTCGACGCCGACACGGATCCTGCCTTTGGGATTGCGCGGATTGATGTTGCAAGAGACAAAATGCTAGGTATGTCTAGCATCATAGAATACTAACAAGTTCTGTTTCAACGTATCTGTTTCAACGCATTTGTGATGATGGTTGTGTCATTGCAGGAAAAGACGACAAGGGTTGGGCAATGTACATTGATCGTCAACGCTCATGGTTCCAACACGCCGGAGGTCACGAGCAACGGGTTGATGGGGGCATATCCGTGGGCAGCACGGTTGGAGTGCTTCTTGATCTCGATCGTCATGTTCTCTCCTTCTTCGTGAACGAAGAACCCCAAGGCAGCGTCGCCTTTCAGGATCTCTACGGAGTTTTCTACCCGGCCGTGAGTCTCAATCGCGGTGTCAGTGTAAGTCTTCACACAGCATTGGATCCACCTTCTGACCTTGAGGAAACTTAAAGTTTCCACTCAAACTAAGGATAATTTAACAAGGGTACTATTTATTTAATTCATTGCAAAGTGTCATGCGTAAATGCCTCCCAACGGTATTAGGATCATTCGAGAAATGCGGAATTCATTAAAGACATATCCACATAAAGCCCTTAACTTTTTAAAATGACGAACACGAACCGATCACAATGCGATATGCGAAGTGTTTGTGAAACTATTGTCGAACTTTTACCAAGTTCCGCGAGTTGCAATCCCATGTTCATCGTATAAGACTGATAAGACCGAATGGTACTTAAAGTTTCGGGTTCATTTTCGACCGAGGAGCGTCGAATTTTATTCGTTCTCGCTCGGATGACAGCGTATCAGAGTAAAGTTCACACGCATCCATGCGAGTTCTGCCCGATGTCCACTCGAATTTATGTGTATTATAGCAAACACATACTCTTTTTGCGTAAGATAAAAATTAAATTAATTCCTATACACGTTTACCACACCATTAAACAATTATACAAACCGAACACTATTTAACCAATTTATAATATCATACATAAATGCATAATTGCAGAAAGAGCATGTCGTACATATGAAAATGGCGCAAGAATGCCAAATGTGCGTATTGAAAATGATGAAATTTCTAGTCCTAAATTTATAAAATTCAAGTGAGGAAGTGACGACAAGTGTAAAACATCTTTGTGTTACTTAGTATAGCCGGTCCAATTGTATTTCACATTTTGTTGCAAATTGATTCCAAAATACTCAAAAGAGAATTAGCTTTTTTTTTTCGTTGAGTTCAGATAACAAGTTTCTTTTCTAATGGTTTTTCAAATCATATTCAGTTTGCATTCAGTTCCAATAAAGTAAAATATTTCGGGAGCTCCCTGATTAAATATGAAAGTCGTGCTCAAAATATCTCCAGTAATAGTGGAATTTGTTATACAGAAACTATTTTCCACGTTTTACAATATGACTCGATGTCACGTATGAAATATATTAATGTTTATAGAAAATTACTACATTACAAACATTTTAATACATTTCAAGATTAAATTTATCGAATTATCAATAAGCATGTAGAAATTATTTAAATTATTTTCAATTTATTTCTAATTTATATGAATAATTATATGATTTACGTTTGCAAAATATAATTCTAAACTTCAGTGAACATTAATTAAATAAGTTACTTATAGGATGTCGCTAGTTCTGTACTCTGTTTTTAAAATGGAAGGTTAATTATAATTAAAACGATTTATTTTCAACGATTAGCGTTCTTAAATAAAGAAAAATCACATTGTTGCATATAAACGTATACATATATTATAATTATTCATGAATGAAACACGTGTAAATAGAATTTGTACAATAAAATGTGATCATATTAACGCAAATATGTGACATCAGATATCAATATACGAACGACACAATTTGTAGGCTAACCATGAAAATATTTTATTAATGTGCTTAATTTATCGCTAACGACAGCCACAACTGTTAACGACCATATCCTCATACTCCTTGATGACCACGTTGCTCTCCTTGTCGTAGAACATGATCAAGATGCTCTTGTAGCTGCTAGGTACGCAGCACGGCATCAGCGCGTCCCCAGCGCGACCTTCCATAATGCTTAACAATTTCCCATGATTTGTGAAGCTACTCGCTGATGGCGAGCGACAACTACCATCGCATTTGTACGCCATGAAGCCACTGGGGGCGATGATGAAGTTGGTCCATCCCAACTCGTGAAAGCTAAGGTACCAAACATGGCGGCGACAAGGATTCGTCGGAAGTGCGTCACCGCGTCGCACAGGTCGGAATGGCTTCCGCACGCGGCGCACGATTGATTTCCGATTGAGCGCCAATTGACGGTCGAGGTAGACCACCAGAGTGGGCTGATACTTACCACCGTTGCGTTCTCGATGTGCAAATTCTACTGCGTCTTCGCGATCGTGCGCGTCAACCGTTGAAATGAGAAAACCAAGATTGTCGTCGCCATTGCGCCAGTTATCCACGACAGTCTTTACTTTAAAGACCTGCCATCCTTCGTAACTTGACGAGATGTAGATGACATTGGCTAGTTTATGTACGTCGGGGGCGGCTTTTGTGGTTGAGTTGTGATCATCGCTATCGTCGTCGGAGTTTTCGGTCATTTGGTATAAACGGACGACATTTTCGGATGCGTTGACCCGAGTTACATTATCTTCTCGAGGCAGTCTACTCCAAATTAACAAAATATTCATTTTACAATAAGTACCTGTGATAATAAATAATCCAAGAAAATGTAGATGCTAACTTACCTGTAAACATGCAACTCGGCATCGACGATAACATCACTTGAGTTTACCAATGATTCAATATTGAACTGGATGATATTCGATGAGTGATTGGTGTCACGCTCAAAGAAGAATTTCACTGTGGACGCATTCACGACAGTGTTGTGCTTGTTGTTTTCTAGCATCGCTTCGTAGATCTCCTGTGTGATGTTCGGCAGGTCGTACACACTTCGATTAGTGTTCAAAACCCATTCATCGTCGATTCGAGTAGGATTACTTCTTCTCTCCAGTAGCTATGGGATGTATGAAATCCGCAACAGAAAGAAACAAAACTAATGCGACTTTGATTAAAATTTCACAAAACCTACTTTGACATCTTCCATAGTAGCTTCGCGTATGTTCTCTGGCACGTTAGCGCTGAACAAATCATGGTATTTCTTGCGAATGAATTCCTCCTCGTGTACTTCCTTCAATTCCTTGAACCCGTCCTCGTCCTGGGAGTTCCGGTAGTGATTTATCTTCACGTACTGTTTGTCGTTGTCGTCCTGATCGGCCTTAGACGTGAGCACTTTTTTAAGCTGTATGAAGTAGGTCTTGCCACTCGACCTATCCGTAATGTTTCTATCGGCTATTTCGGCACTTTCGGTGACGTTTTCCACCGCCGCGGCGGTTGTGATCGCGAAAACTGCAACTGCGAATATCGCTCGCAGCGCGAACGCACGCACGACGCACATTTTTATCAGAATGTACGTGCAAATTTTCGCGCTGGTACTTTTAAGTAAAGTCGAATTACTTCGCACTTGGAACGCCGCTCGGGAGCTAAAAAGGATGCGAGGAATTATACAATTTGCGGGACGGCATTGACTATTGTAGGTAGGCTGCATGACACCATTCCTGGTTATAAACTCATTTACAATTTACTCATGATAACAGTAGTAAAATATCACAATTACATAGACTTCAGAGTTTTTCTTTAATTTCTCTAGTCCCTCATCCCTTGCGTTTGTATACTTTTACGATATATAATCATGTTGAAGTTTTAACATGAATAGGAATGTCATATTGCTGATCAAGGCCTAAATATGAATCGGAAATCAAGTATAAAGTGTAAACAAAGTTCCCTGGATAATTTGGCGTAGTCACACGCACATTTGCGCTTCCTTTTCGTTTGATCGTGGCTCGTTTGATTCCGCACAGCTCGTCCTTCAGCCCAACGCAAACAAACCACCCTTCGTCTTTGCGTTTCGGAAACTTTTTGCTCTGCACCTCCAGCGATGTTTCTCCCTTTCGCTGAAAATCGACGGTTACATTATACTCGCATCCAGGCATTGCAATTATGGTGTTATCCTCGTTTTGAATCGTGCCTGAGTCATCGTCAACCGCACGCACAGCATAGGTGACGTCAACCCAAGGCAATTGCCGCATAAACTTTTTAATCTGTCCCGCCGCTTCAACGCCATAAACGTTGATTAAGGCTTCGTGCATGTGGTGTTCATCTGAGAGTGCTGCATGTCGTAATTTCGCCAGACAATCAATAGTTGCATCCCGAAGATGTGTCTGGACTTCACGTAGAAGCACGGGTAAACTCGCGGTGGTTACCCGCGGAATGTTGAGCAGGTCCGGTTCGCTGATCCAACGTCCTTGCACCAACATTTGCATCAAGTTGATGATGCGTAATGTAGATGCTAACCACCCGGAATTTGATGTTATGTCAATCATTGCCTAAGGAAATATCGAAAATATAAGTTTCGCGTGCACACTGTAAAATGACTAAAGGTTGCAAACGGCGTGTCGTTATTACCTGCAATATCCTTAGCGCTTGGTCCAGGACACTCTTGCAGTCTACGATGTACTCCTGATTGGGCAATTCCAGATCGCTTAGATACATGTAGAGCAAAATGTATACCTTCACGTATGGCGAATCGAAGGACTCGCCGTGCAATTTCAAGTTTAACCGCTTGGCAATATCGCTGAAAACGCATAAAATAAATTGCACCATTGCACAATCTTCCGACGCTGGAGCGCCCAGGACGCTCGGGTACTCACGCGTTAATTTTATCCTCGTTGTGCCGCACCGGAAATAGCGCGTACTCCTGCGCACGACACATGACCGTCATCAGCTCCAATATGCTGTTGTTCGGCTTCAGACTCTGCTGAAAATGCAGCATCGTTTTGTGCGAGAGATAATAATAGGACGCCACTTGGCCGAAGAACGTCGACTCGTAGTAGACATTATTCTCCTGCGGACATAAAACAAATGACATCGTTTTATTTAGTTGCTATAAAAACAACGCAATGAATTTAAACAAAGGTTACTTTATCCAAAAATCAACGGCAATATAGCACAAAGTTCTTAAATTTTACTTACATCACTTGTAACTTGAACACAGTTACTCTCCCGTAATACCTCCACAACCGAATCTACCAAATCAGACAAATACTGATTAACATGCTGTGGTTCCACATCTGGAAGATTGTAGTACGTGGGATTCTCCAGTAATCGCCGGAAAAAGTAAGTCCACGTCATGTACTCCATCAAATTAGACTTAGTTGGCACCGTTTCAGCTGCAACCTCAGCATTTACGTGGTCCGGTAGTACTTGGAGTAAGTTAGACTCTACCGGGAACGGCTCGTAGAGAAACTTCTTGTAGAAATTCTTCTTTATATCATGCACAAAAACACACGCGACCCCACTCGTATCAAACTGCGGTCGACCAGCTCGTCCCATCATTTGCAAGACGTCTGTAATGGGCATGTCGACGTACCTCTTCGTCGCGCCGTCGAAGTACTCCGTTCCTTTAATGACCACTAAATGCGCCGGGAAGTTAACTCCCCACGCCAAAGTTCCAGTTGCAATTAAGACCTGTATTTTCTGATTGACGAAGAGTTCCTCCACGGTTTTACGATCGCGTTCCTGCAATCCGGCGTGATGAATACCAATTCCAAAGGAAAGGAATTGACACAGGTCGGGGTCCTGCACATTAGATAGAATAATCTCCATTGTGGGTTCGTCGCAATGCAACCACTGCTTGGGATCAGTATCAGTTACTAAATAGGTGATTAGGTCGAATGCAGTGAGACGTGTTTGTTTTCTGGAGGAACAGAAGACTAGCGTCGGCGAATCTGGAGCATGTTGACGGATGGCCTGATACGTCGGACGGTTCATTGACATCATTCGAGGGCAGTAGTGTTTACCGGGAAAGCCGGAAATGTGAACTTCAAGTGGTACGGGCCGTACAGAAGGTCGGAAATTGTACAAACCCATCTAAATAAACAAATCGATACATTTTCAATACTCTATACACTATACATATTGAGCTTGTTTATGTTTACCTCAGCAATTCCAAGCCAAGTTGCTAAATCCCGCGCGTTTGCCATGGCTGTAGACAAGCCGACGATGCGCATTTTTCTCCCAGTGCGATCGGAAATGAAATTCGTGCGCGATACGATCACCTCCAGCACGGGCCCACGATCTTCCCCTAATAGATGTATCTCGTCGATAATCATCAGTCCCACGTCGCGGATAAAATTCCGACTTTGCCATCCACGGCTCATGCCATCCCATTTCTCCGGAGTAGTAATGATCATATTCGCCGCCGCTATCATCGCACCGTTAGGAGTAACATCCCCTGTGATTTCTATCACGTTCTTTTTCAACTCGCCGCTGAATTTTTTCTTCCAATCATCCACACGTTCACGTACTAAAGCTTTCAACGGAGCGATATATACAACCTAGAGAGAAAATCATTTCCACTTAGTAATTCAAAGCAAAGAAAAAATAGAGTGTTACCTTCAAGTTAGGGTTATTATTAAACAATCGAAGAATGCAAATTTCCGCAACGATTGTTTTTCCAGACCCAGTCGGTGCCCCTAATAGGATGTTATTATCAGTGTGATACAAGCAATGAAAGATTTGCGTCTGTATTGGATTGAAATGACTAAAGGGATATAACTTCTTGTACAAGGGGTTGGTCAGTACAGTTGTTTCCAGTGGTTGCAGTTCCAACAAATCCGTATGTGGTGTGAAACTCTCTGGCAATTGAAGGTTCATGAACGAAAGTGCATGCGTATAAACAGCGTCTACAAATATTCAAATAATCAGCCAATGTTCTATAAAAAAATGTACCTTACTTACACATCCAGCGGTCGCTACTAACCCGCACCAAATACTGACTAGGTCTTGGCTCAATCAAAGGCACGGTGAACACCAACTCGATCGGCTCACCCTTCGCGCAAATATTCTGCGTGATGCTAATTGTTTCAGTATGATATATTTGATCAGTGTCAGGATCCTCTATCCACACCCAAAATATTTCCGTGGCCTTGCCATGGTAAGTGACAGTCCATTTAAAATTCGGCATGATGAACAACTTGACTCTAATAACACCCCTAGTAATAGGCTGAATCTTTGAATCAATCTCCACGTAAGGAAACGCGTCCGCGCAGTATTTCGCTTTGGACCCAAGACGCACATTTCTAATAGCATTACCAACTTCTCGTTCGTCCATTTCTTTCATATCGAAAATTTGAACGTTGTGCTGTTCGATGTTATTGACGACTGTGACCTCTAACTGCTTGAACTGACGCATGGGGGATTCGAAGGGCCACAGACGCCTTTCAAACATTTGTGCGACCTGAAGGCAACGACCGGCTAGAAGGGCCTTGTTTTGATGTATTGCGATGTCGAAAAGGGATCGCGCGATTCGTGCTGCGGACTAAATCAAATGTGTTACATTCCTCGCGTAGTCAAGTGCATTTAGTGTACCTGTGTAATATATTCCATGTCCGATGAAAGAGACAACGATTTTATATATCCTCGAGAAAGATAACTCTGCATCAGAATGTTGACCTTGCCGTGAACGTTTTCTACGCCGCCAGCGACGTTCCATTCACAATATTTGTCCAGCAAATCGTCCAAATCTTCAAGCTCTTCTTGTCGTACCTATGATTTAAATCAACAATAATATAAAACCGAACAATGATACGTTCTGGTAAATCTACCTGAATTTGTTGAAATTCTGTTGCCATACACATCATCCCCACGATATCAGCCTCAGTCATTGCAGAACTTATCATTTCATTAAAAACTTCAATCGTATCAAAGTTAATATAATAGTAGCTTGCGGTGCGGCCTAAATTGGTTGAAGTCAAGTCCCCAGTTTTAGAATCATACCGAATCATATGTGCTTTATCTAAAAGTTGCGCTGCTGTATGCACATAGTTTAACATAGCTGATCGTAAGTTGGGATCTTCCTGAAGATCCGAATATTGTAAGCCATAGTTCAGAGGATTCATTTTCATTCTTCTATGCAGGTAAGTGAATGTTAGCCATTCCACCGCCTCCTGTATGCTGGAAATGCTTCCCAAGACTACTTCCGCATTCAAATTATCGGTTAAAGCGTTCAACAACTTGCTTTCGATGGGAATTTGATTAGTAAGTGCTGATAAGTAGAAATGCACTTTCTCCTGCGCGGTAATAATAATACCATGGCCAGATGAATCAAATTGGGGCCTTCCAGCGCGACCGAAAATTTGCAACACATCCAAGACGTCCAGATCGACATAGGCACTCTTTTTGGAGTCGTAAAGTTTGGTTCCTTTAATGACGACGCCATGTGCCGGTAGATTGACACCCCAAGCGAGAGTTGCCGTACAACAAAGAACTTTAATGGCGCCATCCAGAAAACAACGTTCCACCTCATTACGATCCTTCCGTAACATTCCTGCGTGATGCACGCCCAGTCCAAATGGCAGGAAGTTCTCCAAAGCTTTGGCACCCCATCCGGCTTTCTTTGCCTTCAAGGTTTTGTCGGGTTCAAACAAATTCAGCACGCCTTTGGTTTGCGCAGTTTCCTTCAAGTAATTTGCAGTCCTCGTGGTTTGATTTCTGGCGTGAACGAAAACCATCACTTGGTGCCCTCCTCTTAGGAACTCCACAACTTTTTCAAAACATACTTCATCAATATCCATATTTTGTTGTGCTTGTTTAGTCGCTTTCACGCCAATGAACGTTTGCGTCAATGGCACCGACCTAAACCTGGCGTCAAAGTAAAACAGTCCAATTTCTGGATTCACTCGCAGAAAATGCGATACATCGATATAATTCGGTAGAGTTGCTGAGAGGCCAATAATTCGGATCATGTTTTGCGAATTCACCACTTGTCGAAGGGTTCTAGCAACTAGCGCTTCTATCACAGGCCCACGATCGCTATTTAACAAGTGCACCTCGTCAATGATCAATAATTTCAGCAAGGATGTTAATTCTGCGTCAGCTGCAATATAAATTATGAAAATAAATAAAATATAAAATATGTATATAAAATAATGAATTGTGTTTCATCAAGTTCCAAGACCCACATGTTCCTTTGCGTGTTATGACATCCCATTTTTCGGGCGTCGTGACGAGCATTTGTGTCTCGCCGATTTCCCGACGAGTCAATTGCATGTCTCCGGTGCACTCTTTCACTTTGACGCCAAGTGGCATCAATTTCTTGCTGAAGTTTAGAGCCATTTCAGCAGCGAGGGCTTTCATTGGACAAATGTAAACTATCTACAACATAAAAATTATCTCAATATCTACTGAAAACCAGCACTACTTTCTAGCAACAAAATTTTCGATAATTCAAGTTAACATTGATGTAAGTACTTACTTTAAATAGATCCAGTCTCAAGACATCATTAACAATGAAATTCTTAATTTGATTGACAATCGTTAGCAGCGCTATGTTTGTTTTACCCGCACCAGTTGGTGCACAAATCAACATATTTTCGTTGGTGTGATATGCAATTGGGAACACTTTAGTCTGGATCGTATTAAAATACTCAATATCTTGGAAAACCATTTTTCCAATGGTGTCCAGTGTTTCTATGCTCCTCCCTTCAGACTGGAAGGGAATATCGGATGATTTTTTCGGCGGAATGGTAACTTCTTCATAGGTTGGACGAGTATGTCTGATTGCATTTTCCGGTATATTCGCGGGTCGTCCGCAAATCATCGCTAGAATAATTACCCGTTAGTTTAAACTAAATTCACCCAAATACCGAAGAAAAAAATCTACCTTTTACTGTAACATCGGTGGATTCATCGAAGACATTTGGGTAATTTTTCTTGGTGAGTTGAGTCATTGATTTGATAAACTGGGTTTCGCGCTGTTCTACTGTACCGTAATCATCCTCATAGTCGTAACCGGCAAAACGCGCGTTTTTCTTTTCATTTTTCCGGAATTGTTTGGCAAGGGCTTTCTCTTCCTCGGATTGAACTGTGATTTGGCTGCTGATGGCAGGAACATTTAGACGTTTGGAACTTTCACCAACAACTTTGCGTTGCGTTTCGACTATAAAGAAATATAAGTCTAAATTTTCCAAAATATAAAATTTAATCTAAATTGAACACAACATTAATACTGTTTCGTTTTTTGCCGCAGCAAGTAACAACTTAAGATTAGAAAACGATAAAAACATAATTCAAAGCATTCTCAATGAAACATAAAATATACGATTCTAAAAAGCATACATACAAAACAATCAACAAATAATAAGCAACGATTAGAAAATGAGAAATATGTTAAGAATGATTCAATGCATGAGGACAGTTAGCCATATTTCTTGGCTCTTTTCAAGAAATCCGTCAAGAATGGAAAATTACCTGTCGGTTTAATAACGTCAATCTCAGATGTTATCTTATCGCGGTCATCAAGCATAGCACTAATCAATTCGAATGCATCAAATCCTAACATTTCAAACAATTCGTTTTGCAATTCATTGCTAGACTTGTTGCTTGACAAAATTTGAAGCATTGAATCAATAAATTCCTCTGCATTGAAATGCAGCTGGTCTCTGTGTCTGTCATAAAGCTGATTTAATATGTCTTGCCCCTTCAGATGGACAGAAACAGCATCTTCATAGTCCAATGAGAAATCTGGTTGTTTGGCCATTTCATCTTTCTCAGCCTGAATATCTTCCTTTTGGAAGTGATAGTACACTGGAACTTCTGGGGTCATTTCAAAATCAGTTATAGGAAAGTCTACATTTTCCCACAAAGGTTCTGGCAGTTTTAGCTTGTTCTTAAAGACATGTGCAATGCAGTCATCTGAGAGTGCCATTTTCAATTCACCTGCTTTCTACAAAACACAGAATACAATTAGTACAATTACAAGTTATCATTAGTAGATTATATACATACATCAACAAGTTCCTGAATAGCTTTAAAAGAACAGCTACCAAAAAGTGGCTTAATTTTAGGATCATTTACATTTTTGAACCGCTCCTTCTTGGTAGTCAACATAGTTGCCACTGCCAAAGGAACTGAATCA
>JAODGB020036663.1:2869218-2881180 GCA_027574905.2 Earota dentata
ACAAATTGATTTTTGGATCGATAACTCGTTGGCGAATGTGAATCGCATGTTCTCGCTTAATTTCATGACGACAGTTTACGAATTGAGTTGTGTTTGCTGCGTTTTAAGCTCTTTGTTGCCAGCGACATTTTTAACTCGCGACTTCTGTGTGTTGTGTTCTGTGCGTCACGCTGGCACAAGTGTACGAAATGTTCAACATATTTACAATTCGCGATCACCTCAAGGATGATTCACTCACTTGAGTTCCTGCTTTAGATTGTGATTCACGTGCAGCGTGCAGGTAGTTGGTTCCTGAGTGTTCCGAAACAATAATCAACATAATTAACATAATTTCTGCCGTTCTGCGCCCGTACTTGATGCGTGTTTCATCAAGTTTTAATGTTTGACTGTTAATTGTTATATTTAGTATCGGCACGCGTGCTCATTATAGCAAATTGCAATTTCAATGAAACGGTGCTTAATTATCGACTTATCAGCCCGGCACGCAAGGCCAAACGTAGGAATTGCCATTCGATTCCAATTGTTGCGCTGAAAATCGAATTGTCATCTATTAGTTAGGTTAGGGTGCGGGCGACCTGACAATGCAAACACATTTTCTGAATGTGCAGTTGTGCAGTGCACGCGAGTTCGATGCGCAGCGTCCTTGCCGATGAATTGTTAACAAGTACTCGTATGGTACCTGCTGCCTGATTTGATCACTGCGCCACCATATGGCGAATGCGGTAACAGCTTCAATAATGTATGTTTGGTTGCAGATGGCCGATCCGGATCCCGAGACGCTGCTCGAATGGCTGAGCAGTGGGCTGGGCGACGAGCGCGACATGCAGCTGATCGCGCTGGAGCAGCTCTGCATGCTGCTGCTGATGTCCGACAATGTGGATCGCTGCTTTGAGAGGTAACTACTACTACTGCTAAAACAACAATAAAAGCTATGAAAATACAAAAAATACTTGCGTTTTTGCAGCTGCCCACCGCGCACATTCCTCCCAGCGCTGTGCCGCATCTTCCTCGACGAGCAAGCGCCGGAGAACGTGCTCGAAGTGACGGCGCGCGCAATCACATACTACCTGGATGTCTCCGCCGAATGCACTCGGCGCATCGTCTCGATGGACGGCGCCGTGAAAGCTATCTGCAATCGGCTCACCGTGTGCGAGCTGTCGTCGCGCACCAGCAAGGACCTGGCCGAGCAGTGCGTCAAGGTGCTGGAGTTGATCTGCACGCGGGAGGCGGGCAGCGTGTTCGAGGCGAACGGCCTGAGCAATATCCTGCCCTTCATCCGCGACAATGGCAATCGCGTGCACAAGGACACGCTGCACTCTGCGATGGCGGTGGTGTCGAGGTTATGCACCAAGATGGAGCCGGCGGACGTGCAGCTGCCATCTTGCGTGCAAGCGCTTAGTACGCTATTGCGCCACGAGGACGCGCTGGTGGCTGATGGCGCGTTGCGATGCTTCGCTTCAGTGGCTGATAGATTTACACGACGTGGAGTTGATCCAGCACCACTGGCTCAACACGGTAAGCAAAACAAAACACACACACACTTACCTTAAAATAATGGCTTTCCTATTACACTGTACGTGTAAGTGTCTGGTGTACTCTAAGAGCCTAACAAAACAACTTAAAAATACAACAATATTTGTTTTTGCAGGTCTAGTTAGTGAATTACTACATAGATTATCAAATGCGGCCGGTCCAGCGCTCGCGACTGGGAGTCAGGGCACTCCTGGCAAGGCTTCAGCTACCACCAACGCCCCGGCGCCCATTCCTGATGCTAAGGCAACAGCTGCATCAGTTTCTACCATTATAAGCTTGCTCTCGACTTTGTGTCGCGGCTCGCCTACCATCACACATGTAAGCGTTTCTTTTCTCTTCGTCTGCGTCAAGAAGGCAGATTAATCCCATTGTTCCTAGGATTTGCTAAGGTCGGAGTTACCAGATGCGATTGAGAAATCCCTGAAAGGCGACGAGCGGTGCGCACTGGACTCTATGCGCCTCGTCGACCTGCTTCTAGTCCTACTGTTCGAGGGCCGCCGCGCGCTTGGCAAGGCGGGCCCCTCGAGCACCGGCCAGCTAATGCCGCGCATTCGCCGCATGGACTCGGCCGCCGAGAAGTCCCACCGCCAGCTGATCGACTGCATCCGCTCCAAGGACACGGACGCGCTGATCGAGGCCATCGAGAACGGCGGCGTCGAGGTGAACTTCATGGACGACGTGGGGCAGACGCTGCTCAACTGGGCGTCGGCGTTCGGCACGCAGGAGATGGTCGAGTACCTCTGCGAGAAGGGCGCCGACGTGAACAAAGGCCAGCGCAGCTCGTCGCTGCACTACGCCGCCTGCTTCGGCAGGCCCGCCATCGCCAAGGTGCTGCTGCGCTACGGCGCCAATCCCGATCTCAGAGACGAGGACGGCAAGACGCCGCTGGACAAGGCGCGCGAGCGCATCGACGAGGGCCACCGCGAGGTCGCCGCGATACTACAATCCCCCGGCGAGTGGATGATCCCGCTCGACAAGGACAAGCAGCGCAAGGCGGACCAGGAGGGCGAGGAGAGCGTGGAGCCGCGCGGCGACCCGGAGATGGCGCCGGTGTACCTCAGCCGGCTGCTGCCGGTGTTCTGCTCGACGTTCCAGGCGACGATGCTGCCGTCGGTGCGGCGCGCTAGCCTCGGCTTGATCAAGAAGATGATCCACTACATCCAGCCCTCGCTGCTGGAGGACCTGTGCCATCCGGAGGCGAGCACGCATCACTTCGGCACGCAGCTGGTCGAGGTCATCGGCGTGGTGCTCGACAACGAGGTAAGGACACGCACGCGCATACATTAAAACCGCCCCCCGCATACAATTAACAGAGTGGAGAGAAACTAAACGAAATGACGACATGACGAGTCTGATCGCATCGATGTTCCGTTCCAGATTGTGTATAGCTGGCCGAGCAACCGCTGCACCCCGCTCGGGGTGTTGGTGCGCCACGTGCGAGCTTCTTTGGTTACTGACAAGCACATTATACAGTCACAATCCATGGTTAGTTGGCGCCCCACGGATCATATCGATTTGATTTTATTTCAATTAAAAACCACCATGCCCATGTTTGAACTAACGCTCCGCTTTGTTCTTGACGCCCTCAACACGTAACCAACTCGCTCTGCTCGCCAGGATGTGTCTGTATAATTTGTTTGGCGTACTGTTTCAATCATTCATCATTTCACCACTTTATAACCTAACAACTTACACGTTTTCTTTGGCTCTTCAACAGGAGGACGAGGATGGTCATCTCGTTGTGTTGGGCATTATTCAGGACCTCATGAACAAGGCGCAGGATATTTTCCTGGACCACTTTGCCCGGTTGGGCATCTTCTCTAAGGTGCAGGCACTCGCAGGCTCGCCGGAGCCGACAGGGAGCTCCGAAGAGCAGGAACCAGTCACTGAACAAGGTAGACATGAATAACCTAACCTAAAATTCGCGAGTTTTATGCTTACTTGTTATTCTTGCAGTGGAATCGTTGGATGTCGTACAAGTAGAAGACGCCAAGGAGGTGCTCGCCGGTAAGGCGTACAACTGGCGCGATTGGTGCATTTGCCGCGGGCGAGATTGTCTCTACATCTGGTCGGATGCGGCCGCCTTAGAGCTCTCCAATGGCTCGAACGGCTGGTTTCGCTTCATACTGGACGGCAAACTGGCGACGATGTACTCCAGCGGCTCGCCGGAAGGTGGTGCTGATACTTCTGGTGAGTTGAGTTTTATCTAATTTAACTTAAAGCCATAGAAAGCATGACTTTCATACTTCAAGCAGGCTCAGTGGATATAACAGAGTGCCGCCATTTGTATTTTGGTTTAGATTTTTAGATCTACGAGCAGATGATACCAAAGTTGTCTACTTTTAGGCGCATGAGGTATTCTGTTATATCTGCCGACATTACACGAATACGAATAAACTCTAGTCACAAGTCTACCGATCCACCGATTCATCGAGAAAATAATAAGATCATGAAATCGTTAGCGTTTGCTTTCTTATCTAATGTTGTTATCACCCCACGTGCATGCAACGTATCTTTTGACTTTGAAGTCTGCGTTAGTTCAGAGTCCCCCCGTTAATAATGTTACAAGTCCTGTAAGTAAACTTGATGATAGTTTGGTTGCCTAGTTTTTAGCCGGGGCTAGTTCTGTTGATTTGCATCCTCCTCCCCCCTCTCTCCGTTCTGCTCTTCTTCTTCATCATTGTGTCGTAACACAAGTGATTGTCGTTTTTGTTTCTTTTGTTCCGATAGGCAAGGGTCGTGCGGCCGATTCCCACGCTACCGAAGGTAAGTTGCTTTACTTCTTTTGTTTTCGACTTTGTTTGTTAGAGGCTTTGTCTCTCGGAAGCTTACACTTATGATTTACCTACCGTTTTCGATTGTATTATCGGTTTCTAATTTATCATCGAGTTCCCAACTAGAGTTTAGTGTACGTTTAATACAGGTGTTTTGTTGTGCGTAGAAAATCGCGGCGAGTTTCTGGAGAAATTGCAGCGCGCCAGGGCGGCGGTGAAGAACACGACCAACTCGCAGCCGATTCTATCCAAGCCGGGCGCGACGCGCCTCGTGGTAGGCAACTGGAGTCTCACGTCCCGTAAGGAAGCGGAGCTGCATATTCACAACTCCGATGGCCAGCAGCAGGCGACCATCTTGCGCGAGGATTTGCCCGGATTCATTTTCGAGTCGAATCGTGGAACAAAACATTCGTTCACGGCGGAGACAAGTTTAGGTAGGTTATACTTGCCGTAACACGTACTAATTTCTGCCGTAGTCTCCCTTCTCGTTGAATTCTATTGTTTTTTTTTTCATTTCGTTTGCTAACCATATTAATTAATGCGTACACTTACTTTACGTAAGTTTTGGTCACAGGTCCCGAGTTTGCTGCAGGCTGGGCGAGCAAGCGCGGCAAGCGGCTGCGCTCCAAAATGGAGGCCACCAAGCAGAAGGTGAAGAACCTCGCGCAGTCCCTCTACGAGCAGTACTTCAAGGCGGCGCAGGCGCAGCCGCGCGGCGTAGTCGCCAAGCTGGGCAACATCGTCGCGCACATCGAGCGCGCCTGCCAGAAGCAGTGCACCTACGGGAACAATCGCGACGGCGGGAACTCGTGGCGCGAGATCCTGCGCAACGCCCTCGACGAGCTGACGCAGATCCTCAAGGAGGACGGCGTGGTGAGCGCGTATGAGCTGCACAGCTCCGGCTTGGTGCAGGCGCTGCTCTCGCTGCTCTCCACGAGCTACTGGGATCAGGGGCTCAAGTCATCGAAGAGTAACAAGTATCAAAAGCAGCGCGTGCAGGTGTTCAAGAAGTGCTTCGAGGAGCAAATCAACGAGGGCCAGAATTCGATTCTGATTCTCGTGCATAAGTTGATCTCGGTGTTGGAGAGCATTGAGAAGCTGCCGGTTTACTTGTATGACACGCCAGGCAGTGGCTATGGTTTGCAAATTTTGACGCGACGATTGCGTTTCCGCCTTGAGAAGGCGCCCGGCGACAGCACACTGATTGATCGCACCGGGCGCGGGTTGAAGATGGAACCGCTGAGTACCGTCGCGCAGCTGGAGCGCTACCTGCTCAAGATGGTCGCCAAGCAATGGTATGACTTCGACCGCAGCACGTTCCAGTTCCTCAAGAAGGTGAAGGACCAGAAGTATCAGACGTTCAAGCACTCGCATGACTTCGACGAGAATGGCATCATCTTCTTCATTGGGACAAACGGCAGGACCAGCTCGGAGTGGGTGAATCCTGCGCAGTATGGCCTTGTGACGGTGACCAGCTCGGATGGAAGGAACCTCCCATACGGGCGTGTCGAGGATATTCTCTCGAGGGACTCGTCGGCGCTGAATTGCCACACGAACGACGACAAGAAGTCTTGGTTCAGTATCGATCTGGGCTTGCATGTGATCCCGACTAGTTACACGCTGCGCCATGCGCGCGGCTATGGGCGATCGGCACTGCGCAACTGGCTGTTCCAGATGTCCCGGGACGGCATCGCCTGGACCTCGCTGACGACCCACTCGGATGACACCATGCTGAACGAGCCGGGGTCCACGTGGACATGGCCGATTACAGTGCCGGCCGATGAGTATCAAGGCTGGCGCCACGTGCGCATTCAACAAGGCGGTAAGAACGCATCCGGACAGACGCACTACCTCTCGCTGTCCGGCTTTGAGATCTACGGGCAGGTGACGCAAGTTTGTGAAGACCTAGGCAAAGCGGCCAAGGAGGCCGACGCGCATATGAAGAAGCAGCGCAAGATTTTAAAGACGCAGATGCTCAAGCACATCACGGTAGGTGCGCGCGTCATTCGCGGCATGGATTGGAAGTGGCGCGACCAGGACGGCACCCCGCAGGGGGAGGGCACCGTCACCGGTGAGATTCACAGCGGGTGGATCGATGTGACTTGGGACCATGGCGGTTCCAACTCGTATCGCATGGGCGCTGAGGGCAAATACGATCTGCGCCTGTCGAACACCTACGAGGCGGAGGTCCTCGCGCAGAGCAAGGCCCCAGCTGCAGTTGGCAAGAAGGACAAGGACAAGGACAAGCAGAGCGTGCTCACCAGCAGGAAGAGCAGCTCGACGCCCAGCCTCCCGGAAGCGACGGATGTCAAGTCGGTCGCTTCCACGGAGCAAGCAGCCTCGGCGGATAATTTAGCCGCGAAGCAGGCCGCGGAGACGATAGCTGAAAGCGTCCTGTCCGTAGCGCGTGCCGAAGCTAAAGCTATCGTCTCAGTTACTTCGGAGAGTCAAGCGGCAAACAATGACTCCGAGCTGTCTGTAGTTGTACATCCACTACGGGATCCCCACCATGACCTGTCGGCAATCAATAATTCCGTTTCCAGCGACCTGGCTACCATCGTCGAGAGCTTGGCGCTGTCCGACTCCAAGCCCAGCAATGTCCCGAAGAAGTTCTGCGAGGAGCAGCCTCAAAGCAGCGAGTCCAAGCCGAACTCTTCGAATCTAAACAAAGCGCGATCAAAGACAAGCCAAGTTGTGGCGGCGACAGCGCAGAGCTTCGTTGAAGCCCTAGACAAGATCCGCGAGGGCACCGACATCTTCAGAAACAACACGAATAATTTCCTCTCCGGTGAGCTCTTGAACTTGGGAGTTGGAACCGCGCAGAATCCAATCGGCAATCTGGCGGCGCAAAATCAAAACGCAGCCGGCGTGAAGATCGCCGTGGAGCAGGAGGGCACCAAGCGCAAGTCCGGCGAGGATCCCTCGGAGGAATCGTCAGTGACGAGCTCGAACAACGCGAGGAACTCCTCCAACTGCCCGATTGTCGTCACCAATCCGATGAGTGTCAGCGTGCCCAACTTGACAACCGACGCTGGGAATCAAATTGAGCCATCATCCACAGCGAGTTTGCTCGAGACGTTCGCAGCGCTGGCGAGGCGCAGGACTCTGGGTTCGGTGTCGACCACGTCGAACTCCAATGCGAATCCGAACAACGCCGCTGGGATTACAACCAACGCGCAGAACAACGCCAACGCGAACATTTACCCGCGCGGGCCGAATTCGGTCACAAGCCTGGTGCGTCTGGCATTGTCCAGTAACTTCCCCGGAGGTTTATTGAGCACTGCGCAGAGTTATCCCAGTTTGTCGACGAGTAACAACCCAGCGCCATGTGGCATTCCCACGACGACGGCTGCGGCGCAGGGTTTGAGCCAGGCATTGACAATGAGCCTCACATCGACGAGCAGCGACAGCGAGCAGGTGTCTCTGGAAGATTTCCTTGAGTCCTGCAAAGCGCCCACGCTGCTGGCGGAGCTGGACGATGACGAAGACATGGCGGAAGATGACGAGAACGACGACGAAGAGAACGAGGACGACGCTGACTATGAAGAGGTGATGGTCTCACGCAATTTGCTTGCGTTCATGGAGGAGGATGCTGGGTACGAAGCGCGGCCGAGCAAGCGACGCTCCTGGGACGACGAGTTTGTGCTCAAGCGGCAGTTCTCCGCGCTGATTCCCGCGTTCGACCCGCGGCCGGGCAGGACGAATGTCAACCAGACGACAGATATGGAGGTGCCGGTGCCTGGTCAGGCAGAGAGCGGTTGCTCCACGGAATTTGACCTGCTACCGCAGCCCAGGCTGCAGCTGGTGCTCAGAGGTCCGAACCTACCGGGCATTCCCGATGTGGAGGTGGAGCTGAACGATTCGACGTGGACGATATTCAAGGCTGTGCAGGAGCTGGTGCAGCTCACCGAGTTGGGCTCGCGGCAGGAGAAGCTGCGCCGCATCTGGGAGCCCACCTATGTGATCGTGTACAAGGAGGTGAAGGAGGATGGCACTTGCGAAGAGGACGGCCGCACCACACCAGTGGTGACGTTGTATTCGCGCAGCGGTAGCAGCTCGGTGGCGGGCACCACTTTATCGCCCAGTACACCCATTCCCGGCACGCCGTCGGTGTCCAGTTGTACGGTGGAGGACGTCCTCCAGCTGCTGCGCCATCTCTTCGTTATTACGACATCGGTGGAGGACCTAGCCAACCTCGCCAAGAATCACTTCGACAAGGTGGAGATCGCCGCCGAGGAGTTCAGCAGCAAGAAGATCACGAACAAGCTGCTGCAGCAGATCCAGGATCCGCTTGTGTTGTCCAGCGCCAGTCTGCCAGTGTGGTGTGAGGAGTTGAACCATTCGTGTCCGTTCCTGTTCCCGTTCGAAACGCGCCAGCTGTACTTCAATTGCACCGCGTTCGGCGCGTCGCGGAGCATCGTCTGGCTGCAGACGCAGCGCGACGTCACCATCGAGCGGCAGCGCGCGCCGGGGCTGTCGCCGCGGCGGGATGATCCGCACGAGTTCCGCGTCGGCCGGCTGAAGCACGAGCGCGTCAAGGTGCCGCGCGGCGAGTCGCTGCTCGAGTGGGGCATGCAGGTGATGAAGCTACACTGTGATCGTAAATCAATTCTCGAGGTGGAATTCCAGGGCGAGGAGGGCACCGGCCTGGGCCCGACGCTCGAGTTCTACGCGCTGATCGCCGCCGAGCTGCAGCGGCGCGACCTGCGCATGTGGATCTGCGACGACGATCCCAGCGCGCAGGAGGCGAGCCTCGACCTCGGCGAGGGGGCGAAGCCGCCCGGCTACTACGTGCAGCGCACGGACGGCCTCTTCCTCGCGCCGCTGCCGCAATCGTCGGACGTCTGTGATAAAGCGGTGAAATACTTCTGGTTCCTGGGCGTGTTCCTCGCCAAGGTGCTGCAGGACAACCGGCTGGTGGATCTGCCCCTCTCGCAGAGCTTCCTCAAGCTGATGTGCCACGGCGAGATCCAGAACACCGTCAACGAACGGATTGGCTTCCCAACGTACGCGAAGCGCCAGTTGGACGACGACATCATGACGTCCAGCCTCATCTCCGAGGAGAGCGAGAAGGAGCTGGAGTTGGACCCGCCGAAGATCACCTTCGAGGAGAAGCGCGCCTGGTACGCGGCGATCTTGGGCCAGGACGATCTGGCGAGCATCGATCCGATACGCGCCAACTTCCTCAAGCAGATCCAGGAGCTAATCAAGCAGAAGCAGCTCATTATGCAGGACCACACGCTGTCGGCGGAGGTGAGAGCGCATCAGATTCAGAACCTCTGCCTGAATCATCCGTCCGGGCCGGTCATGCTCGAAGATCTCGCGCTGACGTTCACGTACTCGCCCAGCTCCAGCGTGTTCGGCTTCTCTTCGGTGGACCTGGTGCAGAACGGTGCTGACATTGAGGTGAACATCGAGAACGTCGAGGAGTACGTGGACCTCACGCTCACGTTCTGCTTGGACAAGGGCATTAGTAGGCAGTTGGAGGCGTTCCACAAGGGCTTCAACATGGTGTTTCCGATGGAGAAGCTCTCGGCATTCAGTCCCGATGAGATGCGCGTGATGCTCTGCGGCGATCAGAATCCGCAATGGTCAAGGGAAGACCTGCTTAACTACACCGAGCCCAAATTGGGATACAACAAGGATAGGTAAGTCACGAACATACAAACGAAACATAACCTCATAAATGGTACAAGGTACAAGATTGTATTATAACTTATGACTACAAATAATTGCAGTCCTGGTTTCCTGCGTTTCGTCAACGTACTGCTGGAGATGTCGCCCGAGGAGCGCAAAGCGTTCCTTCAGTTCACCACCGGCTGCAGCTCGCTGCCGCCGGGCGGCCTGGCGAATCTCTATCCGCGGCTGACCGTCGTGCGGAAGGTGGACGCCGGCGAGGGCTCCTATCCGTCAGTCAACACCTGCGTGCATTATCTGAAACTACCTGATTATCCCACCGAAGATATTTTAAGAGAAAGACTGCTTGCCGCCACTAAGGAAAAAGGTTTTCATTTGAATTAAAAGAAAAAATTTTAAAACAGAGAAAAAGCAAATTAACTAATAGTTGTAATAAAACAAAGCAAAGGAGAAAACGAATCTATAGTGAATACGATTTAAGTATTTTCGTGTAACTTATATTACATACAATTACTATACATAATAATATAAAAAACATGATTGCAAAAGCAAAAAATTTGTAACATAAGAAAGACACCATTAGGACTTTGTTTTGTATTCGAATTCAAATGCTGTAGCTGCAAAAGTTGATGCAAAACTGCAAATTGTGATTTTCATTCACTATCTGATTCCTCCTCTGTAAACTCTGTATGCATAGTGTGTTGAAAAGGCAGTTCAAAATCTAAAACAAACATTCGATATGTATCTCTAGGCAAATTCAAAATGTATGTTGGCATACATATCGACACTGTCCGTTGATGAAATGATGCGTTAAAAACGGCTTATCAATGATTTTCTTGTGGACAAAACACACACTGATAGTCACGCCCAACGATTTGGTTAATTATGTTATTTTTTGGGTCGCAAATGTGTTTTCATTTATTCTACATTTTAGGTGATTTCTTCAGTAACTTGTGATTGTTGTTGTTAGCATATTTCCGAAATTATTACATTAATAAGTAGCGCAAAACAAATTCTAATAATATACATTTAGGAGGCGGAGTGGTAGGGATTATCTATCTATTCAATGTGCACGCGATGCGGTGCGCAATTGGCAACGTTTTTTTGGGGTGAATATTTTGTTCTCGTCGTTTATTATTTTTTTGTTCCGGGGGTATTTTTTACGTTAGACACACTTTATAATCACTTCGAATTCTGATGCTTTACTTATGATTAGTTGTACGATAAGTTATGGTCTATATAACGTGAATTATTATGAAATGAAAAGCAAGATTGAATAAAGATGAGCGAAAACATGCGAAATAATATGGTATATGTATATATTTCATGTATGTACTTTGATGTTAAGATATACAATGTTATGATAATATATTTGCAAAAATTATTAGCGAGGCGCACCTTTTAAGAAAGATTTAAAGCAAAACACTACAACCTTGTAACTGTAACTATGCTTATCGAAAAATGCGACTATCGCGTCGTTTATAATAAGTAATGAAAATATAAAATTCATCGAAGATATCCGCCCTTGTTTCTTTGTCCTAAAATAACCTTCAATATTTAAGTTTAAAGTGCGTTTTTTGTGTTGGTCCTTATGACGTTGATTACAAAAAAACCGAAGGCTACTTGCTCTCATTCTTGAGATATCGTCGATGTCCTGATTAACTAACAATGTAAATGAAAGTCCATAAAAAGCGAATTAGTTTTTCTTTGATCTTGGTTGCTGAACACTGCACCATTTTGGAAATCCAATCAGTTCTTTCTTAATATGATGCCAATGGATTGCTAATTTTTCTTTTCATACCTAAGCAACCACAACCACAACAGGAAGTCTATTTGTTCTCCTTCTTGAGAAATCCTGCAAAAGAAAACAAAAGAAATGCAACGGATTTTGCTTAGTTTTGAATTTGAAAGCTCGGCTAACCTCAAATTTGTGTCAACCGTTTCATGTTGCATCTGATTTGATTTGTATTTAAATCGTTTAAATCATTTGAAACAAAGTAAGTCGATATATTCTTAAT
>JAODGB020036866.1:0-11498 GCA_027574905.2 Earota dentata
TTCGCAGCGGCCATCCATTTGCACTTTGCTAACGCCGATGTTTGTTCGATTTCGAATCGACGCCATCAACGACATCAACGACGGTAAAATATTAGTTTCCAAGGATGCACAGGACGAATTGCAGAAAAAATATGTGCTTCATTAGAAAAGAACAAACATAAAGCATGTTTAGTTAGCTGCAAATTGCGTTATGAAAACCTCATAAATTAACAACGCTGCGTTGTTGCAGTTGCATTTTGCATCCCTCTCGACGGCTCAAATTACATTTCATTTATTCGAGTGCCCCATGCTCAGCATACGTAATTATCCGGCTAGTTTATTGTGCAATTACACTTTAACCAAGCCGCCAGTGTTCGCGCTCCTCTGTATTTCGTTTGCGACGCGGAGACGCAGTAATTTTCTTAATTAAAAATGCAATGAAGTTCACAATGCACTGGCGCTGCGCACATGTGAAAGCTACAGTCCTTCAGTCGGCGAGATTAGAAGGCGCACGCAGAGTGCGAATGGCGACTGGACCCTCGGGTGTAACTTTGCGCGCGGATAAAAGGATAAACCATCGGATAAGCGCCCCGACATCAGACGCGGCACATATCTTTACAATGACGTATTGTGCGCTGTACACTAAGGGCGGCGCGGCGCTCGGGCATTGTGATATAACGCGATATGAGAGGAAAGCCAGTCGAAGGTTCACGCGCACATGCCGCCCCCGCATGCGCGGATGGCGCGCGTTTGAATGGATGCGGGCGCTCAACTCAAAGCAAGTTCCGACAGGCGGTCCGCGGGCGGCGTTATGAACTCCATGTCACGACTGTCACTATGTGGTCGACGTAATTAAACGCCGCGCTGCTTCTGACACATCGTCTTTACCCATGTTATTTACCCGCGCCCCCCCGCCGTTTGACCTCTCGTTTTGTACGCTTTGCGATGTCAAAGTTTAAACTAAACTACTTCCATTGCCATAGATTTTCATGCTTTCTAATGTTTGTGTTTTTGCTTGTTTTTCCATGGCGCATTGCAGAAGCGTCGGCGGAAATCCTCGGCGCGCCCGACCTGCACCTGCGCGCCGGGTCCTCGCTGCGGCTGGTCTGCACCCTGCGGCAGTCGACGGAGCCGCCGTCGTACGTGTTCTGGTACCACGAGCAGCGCATGATTAATTACGACCAGGGCGTGCAGGTGATCGCCGATCGCAGCAGCAGCATTCTCCTGCTGCTGGACGCGGACAAAACGCACAACGGCAATTACACCTGCAGCCCGTCGAACGCCATCCCGGCCTCGATCAATGTACATGTGCTCAATGCGACCGCAGGTAAACTTTTCACACTAATCAAGAACCATACAGTTCCCAAATAAAAGCGAACAAGTCATGAAATTTTACTCCCGGCGCCTCCACACTATACATTCCATGCGAATGCGTATCCTATCCAGCAACAGCGCAAATTAGTTCTCACTACGGGCGGTCTGGCAGCAAACATTCAATAATTTTGCACGCGGCGCATGGAATGCGTGCTGCGTGGACTATTTTCGGTGCTCCGTTAACAATCGGATCGCATGTGGTGGTCGGAGGCGCCGCCATGAAAAATTTCGTGAATACCAACGCACTTAACATCCTCATCGTGGAAGGGTGCACGCTGGGCGTCATAATAGCGGGCGACATTATTCCGGCAAAAACAAGGTGATTACAACTCAATTATGTCATAAACGAAAATGTGCAGCAAACTGGATCAATCGACAAGGGCATAAAAGCGCGCTGCGCGTCGCCGGCGATTAACGAGCGGCCATTTTCTTGCGGCACTAAACTGCAGCGACGCTGAGCGATTCATCACAATTCCCAATAAGGACATAAAGTCCAGCAAATCAGACTTTTATCATCTAGCTTCAACGTTTTCTTAGCGTTGCTTTTTCTCGGTTGTTGTCCGCTGTTGTGTTCTTGAATACGATGAATATAAACTGCACAAACGGGTGCTAATGAAGTCATAAACTTATCATAAAGAAGTTTAGTGTCGGCAATTAAAGATAATAGTTAACACTATAAACGTGACATTAATTATATTATAGCACATTATAGAATGTCGCAAGTGCGCGCGCCGTAAAACCATTCATTCTTCTTCCTGGAGAGTTCCTCGCCGCGCACGGCCGGTAATTAACAAAATCGCACCCATTAAAACCGTTCATTATTGCCTTGAAATAATAATGAAGCGTAACGATTGCAAATTTCAGCATTATCTCCGCCAGAGTTGCCTTCCCTCAAAGCCTTTTAAGAAATTCTTCTGCCCCATTGATTTTCTCGTTGCTCAAAAATAAGCCCGCACAATACTAATAATAATGCCCGGCGCCTTCGCATAATCGTTTAATATTGAATCGCTTGTGCTTTGCAGAGGAGAAACCAGCGGCGATGCAACACGCCAACACAAGTTCGCGACCGGCAAACTGCTTCGTCTTCAACCTGCTGACGCTGATGACCAGCGTCCTGATTACATGATGCCACCGCCGCCCCCCGTCATCATCATCAGTGCGCCGCATAAAAGTTTATACTACTCGTGAATGTGATGTATAAAAAAGTGATATATCATTTATATGAAATAAAGTAAAAGCAGTAAAAAAAACGGAAAGCGTTACAAATTATATGCATAGATATATTTCAAACACGGACTGCGCAAGGACAAAGGACGAGAAGGATAGAGTAATGAAAGGATCCGTGTGACGTGAGGCACGCAACAAGATATTGTAAATTAATGTAAATATCAAAGCGATATGAATAAGGAATGCAGCGGAATGGAAATGACGAATTGATGAAAATGTGAAAAGTTTTTAAAACTCGAAGGAATAATATAATTTTAATGTTGATAGTTCATGAAGCAAATCAGGACGATAATTTGAAGCGATTTGAAGTTTCAACGACGCAAATGCATATTGTACATAGATAGGTAATAAATACTGACATAAAATAAAATAAAAACATTATGAATGTACATGTACTAATAAAATAAACCTTAAACCAAAAGCGAAACAACAACAATAAGGGATGTTATTATGAAAAAATATAGGCCATGTTGTTTTAAAATTACCATTGTTATTTTATCATTAAACGTTGGTTGGACGTGCGGAAAGCAAACATGAAAATGCCAAAAAATGAAGACATTAAAAGATTGAAGGATGTAAAAAAGCCGTAAAATGTACACGTGCGTAATCGTCAGCTCGTTTACAGATGGAAATGTAAATAATTTGTATTTGCTTTGCGGTTGAAGGCATTTTTATTTAAATCTTAAATTTTGTTTTATTTGTGTCCCCAATGGCACAATTAGAGATAATTTTTATATATTTATGTGAACATCGGCATTGTATGATTTAATTTACATCATGTTATCATTTTATAAGCTCTGAGGTTAAAAATGTTGTGTTTCAAAAATATTGTATGAAAAATCCAAATAAATTATTCTGTTTTTTGAGTTTTTGCGGTTTGAATTTGATTCCTCTCTGATGCTGCTGTTGTGCGTTGAGATTAATTATTTAATTTTTACCTAGTTTCAAGTTTCAAGCTGCAAACAATACAATACATATAATTGTTCGTATAGTCATAAATATTTTACGTATAATATTGTTTTCGGCTGGACGTGTGTAATTGCGATTCTGCTTTGTGCAATTGCAAAATATGAACAATTCGTGCAATTCGCTCGTGCAACTCATTTATGTATTTGGGAATTGTCAGCGTTCGACGAGTTGAACGAGAACGTGCTCAGCGACTAGTTGCAGCGTCCTTTGAAGCTTACACAGTCACCCAACACCCGATAACTAGGACGACTGGCAAGGACCAGTTGCACAATATCCAAAGCTCCCCAACTTGCAACTTGCAACTTACAATCAATTTGCACCAGCATGAAATTGGTATTAATAATCGATTTTATTTTTTGGGTGCAATTTCAAAAATTTCAACGTTTTGCACTTTATTCGTTTTGCATATCAATAACTAAACGACAAAACTCGAAGTTTATTCATTTCAAACCTGCATATAAATAACTGCATACATTCAATTGCAAGCAAGCATTTTTTGGAAGCAAAAAGCTAAAATATGTAGTTATAAGTATGTTGGAGTGGATCATATATATTTCCTGATACATGTAGTATTATTATGGTAAGTAGAGTGTGTGCTTATCAGCAGCCTGGCGTGCGACGCTCAGCAGTTCAGATGATATATGCGAAAAAGTGGCGCAGAATGAACATGTTGGAGCTGGTTGAACAGGTAGAAAATGATTCAAGCACTCGCAGGACTGCCACGCCGGAAGAGCGCGAAGAACATGAATCGATGATGGATGGACTCGTTATGCCTCGCGTGCCTCTCACCCCTCAACTGTACGATCAACTACGTTGGTAATGCGAAGAATATCGATGGAATTGCATTCGTAAATTCGTAAAATGCAATATTAAAGAAAAAGGCAAAAAAATTAACAAGATATAAACTTATTGATCCTTTGAGACAGGTGCCGCCACATAATCTGTAGGTTTTATTAAATTAAATTCAAATGTAAAGCCGGGATTAGGTGGAGGCGCCGGCGCGCACTTTTCGATAAAGCTCGCGTGTGGTTTGGCAAAGTTGTAGCCATGTTAGTACGTTGTATCATGTGATAATGTTTTGCTCGTCCTACAGCTCGTCTGGCTGCTTTTTGCCGAGTGGTTGGCAAATCCTGTGTGTTATCAGCACGTTCGCATGTGTCACCGACAAGGTCAGCGCGCAGATATTCATATTTAATGCGCGTCCTTCATGTCCTGCTCATCCTGTCCCATTTTTATTTTAGAACTACCACTGACTCCTTCCGGCCGCATGATAATAGCAAAAGGGAAAGGGTTTGGCTGTTCGGATACAAAATGGTAATATTTATACTTTACTATCGTATTTTTATTAACGTTATAATTTTTTGGAAGTTTTTATGATGCGCTGCGCTGGCGATAAGGAAGCGCAGCGCAAACACGTCGCGCAGGAATCTTTGGCCTCCTTCGAGCTCTCCGCCGAGGGCTAATGTCGCATCATAAAAGACGAGATGCGCAAAATCTAAGCGAAAAAATATAATTTTTCCAGCGCGGCACGTATCGTAAAAACCGAAGCGGGGCAATAAAGTTAATTTAATTCCGGTTGGGCAAAATGTGCGCGATGTATTCGTCACTCCTGCGAGCGGCGGGCGTGCGTCGCCGTATGGCTAATGTATAGATGTAATAAAAGTTTATCGATTGCCCCCGGGCGCATCGGAAGTTTTACGCCCGCTGCGATGTGGAAGAAACGAACCTCGACCTTAGTCAACAATCTGGAAAGAGGACGCAAACTTTGTTGATTACTACATTGGAAATCGGCTGACTAATCCATGCAACCCGGCGCATCCACACATAAATTTAAAATGTTTAAATCGCTAAATTTTGTTTGCAGACGTAAATCGTGTGTGATTAGCGCGACATCATGAAAAGTTCGCTTTTATCGTGGGCGCGTTAATCACGGTATTAATACAAGTTGTAAATGGAAAAAGGGCCGCGACGCTGCCGCCGCCCGCCGATATGTTTCATGCACGCAGCGCGCGCCGGAATTCCAATTAGCGGCGCACAATGGACAAAGACCTTCTCTTTTGCGTTTTACGTTTGCGTTTGCGTTTTGCACCATGGGGCATTCATTACAAATATATATGTATTATATATATATACGTAGAGCACGTATACATTTATAATAAATTCGGCTCGCCAACGTGGAATTCATTAATGCTTTATTTGTATCCTTTACGCATTACTAAAAACAAGACAATACGCATGTCGAAAATGTGTATTTCCCAAATTATGAGAAACAATGACTAACGACTAACGAGTGGGAGGCCCCAACCCACCCCCGAAAACCTCAAGCGCTTCAAACGTGTTATTTTCGGCGTCGAAAAAAGCGCATGGAATTTAATTTCGGAATAAAATCAAAATTTGTCACGCAGTGACAGCCGACATAGATTTGTTCGCGAGTGTCGCGTTTTAATATGAAATGCAAAGCTTTTCTAAACAGCGCGCGTTTTTTTTTCTTCATTCGCAGTCATATAGATGCGAAAAAAAAAGGTGAATGATTTATGCGCTACAATAAGCAAGAACAACTGTTAGGGCTGCGCCAGCGTTGTCGCTGTCATTACACCAACCAGTACATTACGAAATTTACGACCATCCGAACATATTGCCGTGGACATTCTTCTATACAAAGTGTTCCGAACCTCACAAATATTCCAAAACATCACAACAAGAGATTAAAACGAACAGCTCAATTTTTAGACTTAAAACTTTCCCTTTACGAACTTATAAAAGCTTTTAAGTATTCAAGTGCTTGTAAAATGTTTGTGTTAATAAATTCTTCATAATTAAGCGGTGGCTCAATGCATGCAGACTATGTATAGAGTTTATATAGTTTATAGAACTATGAGGTGTAAGTTGAACTTGAGCACAAAAACCCTTTTAGCTATGGGCCTGCGGTGATGGTGAAACTTTCACCCCCTCGTCTATGCTTTATTCACTGACGGGTCTGGC
The DNA here is from genome assembly GCA_027574905.2 of Earota dentata. Lineage (NCBI taxonomy): Eukaryota > Metazoa > Arthropoda > Insecta > Coleoptera > Staphylinidae > Earota > Earota dentata. The sequence goes on from JAODGB020036866.1 coordinate 6,532, forward strand.
GCGGGCGGGTTGAAGGGGCTTGGCGCGAAATTTCGTGCTGTAAAAACATGCAACATGTTCATGCCGCGGCGCGCCGTGAAATAGCACACATGCCGGCGAAGTAAAAAACCCGCCCCAAGCAACAAAGACGCGCAAAAACAATGCAAAAAGCGCGAAAACGTAAAGCGCATTCTGTCATTCATCTCACCACACGTTTTTCACCTGTCGGCCTTCTTTTTCCAACTGGCAGCTGACCGAATGAACAATGCCAACTCCAAGTCGCAACGTGTTTCAAGGTCGAAACACTTTTGTTCAATATTTCATGCTGTTGGACGCGCTTCATTGTCTTGGTGATTTTATTGCTTTATTGTTTGATTGCTTAATTACATTCTGACAATTTCACAATTTATCATCCTCTGTAAATAGGACTACGCCATAAGTCTAGACTTTAGACTTTGGACATTGTAGAGGACCCGCCAAGGTGGGCGTAATCCAGTTATTTGTTTTAAGGTGACTCGCTGCGCCGTCTGCAGATTCAAATGGCAACAACTCATGAATATTCATTTAATTAAGTGAAGGAATGAAGAAATGCCATTACGGCGACGACCGCGACCACCGTCAAGCCGAAAGTGTTGGTAATGGTGGAGGCGCCGCGCTCGCAGCGCACCGATTGCAGCCGATAACGTCCGTCAAAAGAACACCCTGCGGGGGCGTTTTAAGCGCTTGTTATCCGGCGAATGCGATAACCGCCCACCGGCCACTTCATAGTTGGCAGTTATCGCCGCCGGTAGTGATGTAAAGTGTGACATTAATGTTTGCTACGTGCGACGACTGCACGCCGCAGCAAATTGAAACGATTTAATTAAAACGGCATAAAAAGTTAATGCAGCATGGCTTTTTAAAGCGCGAATATTATTGTTTAATAATTAATTAATTAATTAAACATTATGCAAGTTGCGTCGAGTGAAAACGCCGCCATTCAAAAGTTTACTTTCAACGAAACGACCCAACTATAAGTACGTGTAAACGCCGCGCGTATTTGCGCAGTTAATTCATGTGAAAACTATTCAACAACGTGCATTTAACATGTAGCATGCAAATGTGATTTTCCCGGCGCCTCCACGCCTAAATTTTACATTTCTCATTTTACATTTAGCAACCGAACAACTTCAAAATATTGTTCGTTTTCATGTGCATTTTCATGTTAATATATTTAGCTCCCTCTCTCTTTTAGGACGTATTAATTTGAGTGAAGCTAACTAAGAGTGAAATCCAATTGGTGCGCGCTCGCTTGCAGGAGGATGTTGGAAGCTTCGCGTATCTCCTATCCCCTTTGATATGCATCATCTGCCCGATTTATTTCAATGATTACGCCCGCAAGCGTCGGATGTAAGACCGCGGGCGCATATCCATATCATATCAATCGGAAAATGCCTACATTCCGTCCTGCTGCGATACATGCAAGGCTGGTAGGCGGGCGGGGCGTTAGCAGCGGCGACAACCGCCCGGAATCCCGCACGCAAATCCCAAAGCGCTTTCAGCGCACGACACAGCCCGGCGCCTTCGCATCGGTAGTAAGCTGATTATTTCCAGCGTCTTAACGTAATTTAGAACCTAAAGAGTAAACGCGCAGTGTTTATCCTTCCGCTTATGCACGTCGCGATGTTTGTACATGTGTTATTCCACATGAGCGTTTTTCCAAGAGGTTCCCGCCTGGATTCCGTGAGGTCGACTTCAAAGCAAAGCGCCAAATGGCTTAACATGATTAGAGCATTTGCGCCATGCAGAAATGTATAGATATGCAGATGAGAGTAATCTAATCAAGGATTGGATAAAGTGTTAATTTTTAATGCGATGGGTATTACTGGATGAATCATTGATGTTGCAGTTTGTTTGTCCCAAGTCCCAACGGTATAGAGTAACGGTACAAAGCTCACAATGCTATAAAAATTGCGAGCGACTCTGCGTTACACTGGACAGCCACCGGAATACTTTCCATTGTTTTCCACTGCTCGCCAGTGATGCACCTCGCAATCTACCGCAGTTTCTGCGCTTTTAAACAGAGCTTAATGTTGGTGTTTGTGCAACATTCGGTGAACGTGAGTTTTTATCGCTCCAGTTCGCCCGGCAGCGGCAGTTTTTTGTAATTGCACGAGCAGTGAGATATGATAGCAGATCGTTTGTTCACCTGACATTTGCACAAAAATGCATTTTGTTAAATTCGCTGCGAATCCAAATGATTGCGAAATGTAAATGGGCCAACTTTTTAAGTCGCAATAAAATAAACTACAAATGCGCAACTTGTGTTAAGTAAAAAAAGCCTTGAAGGCAGCCTTTCCGCAAGCAAAAGGAAATAGAACTTTTAGGCTCTATTGGTTGCGTTTGAATTGTTTAGACGGGGCCTTTGAGCCGGCGCGCCGACGTCGGCGTTTTAAAGCCCGATGAAATGACGCGCCGCGCACCGAGAAAAATTGGGTCTGCTGGCAAAGTTTTGCCCCGTTTCCACGCTCCGCTGCGATGAGGCCCGACACTCCACTCTGGCGTGTCTCATCCGGCTGTATCTTCCTCATTGCTCGCGCGGCGCGGGCGAAAAAAGCCAAGCATCTCAAACATATTCTTTATTTGCCCATCCTGGCCTTCTTTACGCAGCAACTCGGAAGAGAGCGATTTCATCAAGTGTGAAATTCCTATGAATACATGAGTACGCATTATAACTTTTTTTTCTGTATTCCTGCGTATCCTTGTGTATCCCTACATAATTTTCTTTACGTCGAGCAAAAAAGTCAAGTAAATTACATTTACATTGCAGATGGATGATTGAGATTTTTCGCACTGACATCATTTTAATCGCACATGCAAGGAGTTTATTTATATCTAAGGGCGATTAATTAAAGAACCGCAAAGGATGTGCAGTGCAGCGTGATGGAGGTCGTGAAGAACATAAGGATGTAGAGACAGCTCGTTCGCTTGCATTATTCGTGTCTGCGTGTCTCGTGGGGGGCGGCGTGGGAAGACGGGTTAGGCCTGTCACCGGCACGTGCAACCCTTAAATGTTTCACCATCGCATCCTTCAAGTCCTTTCTGCGGTTTTCCTTAATATGTAAACAAAACTTCAAACAAGAAAATTCAAAATATTCTGTTTCAAAGTAAAATGTAAACTACCAGAATTAATAATAAAAACCATCGTTTCTTTTTAGAAGATTTGTTGTAGATAAAATAAACCGTGATTTTTTTTATCGCCCAGTATTACGCCCAGTGTCCTTCAAAAGTGTCACTCCAACACGGCCATTCGAATTAATGCCGACGCGAAACGACGAAATTAAATTGCACTTTGAAATCGTCAGCTTTTGCAGCCGGTATGCATGACGGACGAGCGGTGGCGGCCACAACAATAACGGCGGAGGCGGGACCGCGAGCATGGCGGCGGCAGAAATGGAACAACAACGCGACACAGCGTAATTCCATTAGGCGCGAATAATAATAACGCGCGCGCTCTGTGAAAATACGCGCGAATATTGTTGAAGGACCGCCAGGACCCCCAGGACCCCTTACACCCCTTCCGCAATGTTATCCCGCCTTTTGTGTGCTTGTTTTTGAGCTAATTTTCCAGAAAAAAAGTTGTTTGAAAATACTAGAATCCATGAATTTCTCCCCAGAGAAAAAAAATAGGATTAGTGTTGACTAAAGGATACGAATATGTCCCTTCTACTAGGGGTAGGTTCAGATGGGTTCAGCCTGGTTAAAAAGTTTCCCGTCCTCAAAGTCCTTTTATGTTTTGTTGGATTTCACTTTGCATTTTAGGTACATTTCCTTAAATCCTGGAGAAACTCGGCTCGTAAAACAAAATCCGCACATCCGCACGTTCTTACGCAATCATAGGCGCCCGCCGCCGCCGCCCCGCGTCCGTAATCTGTTATCTTATCGTTAGATCCTTCTTTAAACTAATTTTGTATCGCCGCGGCGTGAAAAAGCGCTCGCCCGTCGAAGCTAATATAAAATTCAGGGCCGCCGCCGACGCATTGTGATCTGTTCGTCGCGGGGCGGGGAGGGGGACGTCGGGAGGGCGGCTCGAATTTTATTACAACTATCCAATGGAATCGTAAATCGGCTCGAGACTTGAGTTATTCGCGTGCCGCAATAATATAAAACTTTTATATTGCGGGCGCGTGGCGGGCAACTAGTGACGCGGTGTACGACGCGCGGGGGGCGGCGAATTATTCACGAAACCAATAAAATTATTTAAATTCAGCGCCGCGTAAAAATTTCGATTTTTTAAAATTGAATTTGAAATTTTATTGGCTATGAATTGGAATGCACTAGTTTCTGGGGGGCGGTAAGTCGAAGTGACCTCGTTCATTTTCTTTGGCAGCGAAGCTACCCGGATCGTAAGTCACATCCCAAGTACCTTTTCGAGCAATTAAGCAGAAATAATGCCTTGTGTAGGCGGGGCTGAAAGATTGAACACCGCCGCCGCAAGAGATAAACGCAAAACGCGCTTATATCGCATTTTTTCGGTTTTCGGTTTTACTAAATCAGAAGTTCGCTTAACCCCCGGGCAGAAACTTAACGCATATCTCGTAAGTTGCTGTGCCAAGATGTGACCGCCAGCAGTCGAGTATACACTTGATATCGGCGCGGCGAGAAAATGGAAAACACGCCGTGAAGCGTAAATAAACTACCCGCAACGAAACGGCGCGGCGCGGCGCAACTTGGCGAAGGCGCCGGTGTGGAATCTTTGCGAGTTTTATATGCACGTCCGTCGCGCTGCCAAAAACTGCCGCATGCCGGCACCGCGACGACGCATACGTTGGCCGCTTTTTCTTTTGTTTCGTTGCGCGCGCCGGAGAAGGATATTCGTCCTCGCCACTCCAAAACGGCCATTCTTACACCTACGCTGCGAAACTCGCTTTGTTTGCCGGACCACTTTGTTGTTCTTTTTTCTTTTGGCTTAGTTTTTCCTATGATTTCGATTCTTGCGCACACTTGGC
>JAODGB020036919.1:0-25305 GCA_027574905.2 Earota dentata
TCGTAGACGATCTCTTCAACCACAATGCGAATATCGTCGATCCTATTCTCGATTCGCTACTTACCGAGTTAATATCTACCTTCACCAGTATTAACATTCCCCCAGAATTGAAACCATTCCTGGAGGCATATTTAAACATCGTTTGGGATTCTTGTAGCAAACACTTTTTTGATGTTGGATATTTATTGAACAAACATTAATCATTTTCAAATGTAAGTGGAAATAAAAACGCAAAAGTAATGAAATTTCACATATTTATTAACCCTACTATATTCAGAAAATGAGAGGCTCTGTCGTCAATAAAAACCTCACTGTTTGCATGATCATTGCATCAATGATCATTTAATATCATCACATTATTAGTTTATTCTTATCATTTACTTGTTTTTTTTTACATAATAATAATCATCATAATAAAGAATAATATATATCAATAATTAATTATATATTTATATTTTATATATATATATATATTTATATCAAGTTCAGAAATTGCAGTTCTGAACGGCAAACTTCCAAGGGCGTTCATACTCGAATATAGATGAGGAATTTAACAAAATGTCAATTTTCAATTATATCCTTTAGTAAGTGGTTCGTAACAGTTTCAATTTCAAACTACACAATTGCGTCTATTTTATATGGAATTTATAGGGATTATATGGCACACTTTATAAATAGAACCTTTGCATTTTGAATGGGGAAATTGCAAAGTGACATTTTATTAAGTTCTCGTTCCGTGTTTGCAATCTCTATGGAAATTTTGAGTTCTAAGTACGCTTAAGAACACTGCCAGCAACGCAATCCACATGAAATGTATAAATCATTTGTGGCCCCAACTGAATGATATTTTCCCCTTACGCATTAGAAGAATAAATAAATATCTTTGCTTTGATACCTTGCAACATAGCCGTGATGATTTTTTTTTTGTTGATATTTGATGTCTTAATGGCCCCCTAAACAAACGTCGAATTGCGTTGAAATTGTTGTTCTTGCGCGCACTTTGCAACTGGAAAAAAATGCCGTCTTGCAATTGACAATCAATTCCACATTTCAGATTCCTAACTGCAATTCTCAACTCCTGCAAAAAAGAGTTCATTCGGCCATAAAAAATATCGTTGTCTGGTTTTGTCAATTGAAAACGCAATATTCGTAGGCACCGCTAGAAACTGGTTGCCCCATTAATAACTGAAAATGAGAATGATTCCCACCCCACTATGTTTCAAAAAGGTAAAATTAACTTCAACCAACTGAAATCAATATCATGTTAACAACTCTTCATCGTTACTTTTACTTTTAAGTCCTTGTTTGCTTTTACTTAAAACACCCTTATTACCTACAGATTGTTAATATTATATCATTATTATCATTTCGGGCATATTTACGCTTCGTCGTTTTGTTTCTTAGTGAAATTTGAAGTAAATAACGCATAAGTTCACTGTGGGAAGAGTATGTTTCTGTCTATATCAAGTTTAATGCCTTAATTATCTTCTCAACAACTTCGTTTATTTAATGTTGTGTGTGGACACGTACAATTAAGTGTGTTTTCGTCGTCGATATTTTCTTATTTATACATTCTTTGCTTACGTCATAAACGTGTGGTGTGTTTATTAGTACTTTGTGTACAATCGTGTATTATATTTCGAAAAGTTTTAAATAACAATCATTACATACTTAAAAATATCACAAAATTGTTGTTGATTGAAAATGATAAAATAAATGAGCCCGTATTGTAAGGTAGTATAGTTTGTCATCATTATTCTTTTGTTACTTTTTTTTGCATCAATTTCTGCACCAAATATATACACCATATCAATAAATAATCCTTATCATTCACAATGAACTGTTATTATTATCGCCATTGTGTAGTAATATATATAGCTTTTTTTCTCGTAATTCTTAAGTTTGTGTTTTACTTAAATAGATTTTATAGTACATAATATGTGTAAGTCCGTTATTACAAAGTATAATAGGGCTCACTTTATTTGTTATTTAGAAATTCACTCTCTCACATCATCGACATAATCTCAGGTAGATTTTTTGCAATTCAGATGTTATTATGTACTTTACAAGTAAAAGTGTCATTTCAATTTTAAAAATATTGTATTATCATTACCTTTTTTCTTCCCAGTTAAGTGTAATTTAGGTTTATCAACAACAACTAGGGTTTTGCATCATATTGTTTGTAGTTTTCTTTTTTTAAGACGGGCAGCCTGTCTATGCTGACTGGGACGCGCATGTTATCTTTTCTTTAATCGTTATTAAGTTTGTGTGATTTACAAAATAATTAAATAAATTATTTATAACATAACACCCCATTAAGCGGCAGACCTTCGAAACAAAAACTTAACATACTTATAAAAATACATATTGCATTCAAACGTTTTGATTATAAGTTGTGTGTTGTGTTGTAAATGAACTAAAGACTAATGTAAGTCGAAGGGGTAAACAAATTGAAAGAATGCCGCTTAATGTGTAAATAAAATCATGAAAATTCAACAAAACTTCTCACGTACTTATTTTCCCATTTTGTGTATAAAAAAGATTTTACTGTTGTTCGTAGGACGTTATTTGATGTTTCATTGTTCTGGTGGCGATTAAAGCATTATGCAGTTCATTTGGGTTTCGTATGGTTTCCTAATTTTTTTTTTGAAATTGAACTCGTTACGAATAGAAACCGAAGCAATTGATAGGTCGACAATTGGGAAAATATCGAGGGTCTCTTTTTTGAAACTCACTAACATTCTGATTCGACACATATGTCTTATGTAAATGGAAGCCAAATTTTTATTCTGCCCTCGACGATTGTTTCAATTCGCTCTTTCATTTTAATGTGTGTTTAGTTTGATTGCGTTTCCGATTCATGGTGTTTTCGATTGCGTTATTTGCTGTTGCACTTGTTCATTCGTTTCGGACATAGACATTTGCATTGAAAAAGGCAACGGAAATGAATATGAAAGCACGAAGCGGTCGTTTAAATTGTTTTGTTATTCATGTAAGGGTAGCAAGGGATATATATTATACCAGACCAAATCAAGATTATGTATTCATCAGAAATCGATATACTTCTTATGAAAAAATACTAATTCTAATGCTACTGGTGTTTCAATGTGTTCAGTTTAAAGAACCTTCTTTTTATTTGTTGCTAGTCGAGACTAGTCAAACTTTACGATAATAACTAGCTAAGATATAAGGGACAACATGCAAGGATATCATTTACAATTGATAATTGGTATTTCTAGATGAAATTATTTCTAATGTTTAACTATTTTAATATACGGTTTTTTTGTCATCCTCATCTACGATAAATTGTTAATTATGTGATTAGGTTTTTAACTGTTAATTCAACAATGCCGCTACTCTCGATTTACAAAACGCGCGCGCGTAAGCGGGAGTAGGAGCAGCAATTGAGAAAAAGCGGCGTCTGCGTTGGGACAATGGCGATGCGTACAACCCAAGTCCAGGGATGGCCAGCGATGGCAAAACCTAAGAAATCGAACGCAGTGTGCGGAATTCAAGTTGCCAGAAAAGCAGAGACCCATTTGTGTTCAATTACGTTTGGAAGCTCTTTCGGCTTGTACGACTTTCGCTCACTTGATTCTCATCTCTAATTCGTAAATTGTGGTAATACGTAAATATATAGTAATTTATAATCGTTTATAGTTGGTATTTTTATTGGTTGGTATTAAAAGGGAAAGACCTGAACAACTTACTTAATAGTACGTAACAAGTGTGTTATTATTTCATAGGTTTTATATAATATACTTTTGAATTTTTTAGTGTTTTTTTCTGGGTTTTTCCTTCATTTTTGTTCGTTAGTCGTTAAATGTTTATAATAATTGTTAATTCATTCATTAGTAATTTGGTTAGATTCTAACTTTAAACACTATCCATAATTAGACGAATAATAAAGTAACTCATTGTCTGTTTATCCTTTTAAGTTATATGCGAGTTTTCATATTTCTCATAGTGGGTTTTGCAGTTGTGTGTGTTGCACACTATCTTCTGTATCGAGTAGCGTTCAATTAACCAATAGTAACTTATTAACTATGTACAATTTCTTTGAATTTTCCTTGTGTTCTGCTCGGTAAACGTCTCACGTGTGTTCGAAACGCAATTCGCTTTGTGATCATTATAATTTTATTCGTTTATAATATTATAAGAGAATAAAGTGGCGGGCTACGTCGCCAGCTGTATAGACACCATGCATACAGACCACCCATAAATACAATATCACATCCAGAGCTCCATCCTAAACCCCATCATTTTATCGTTTAAATAACATCGCGGACATTCGCAGACGGACCCTTCGTTTTAGAACAATTTCCCATCTTCACACGTGTGGTTTCCTACTCCTTGTATCTTCATTCGATTTCAACTGTTTAATTTACTAGTGCTATTTATCTAAAAATGCGCTTTTCAGGAACATTATTATCATCTGTTAACTTTGATCTTCGTTTCTCAATAACTGGGAGATTTGTCCAAGAAAATAAACAGAATACACATTTACATACATAACTAGAAACACAAATTTGACGAAACGACATAACAAAAACGGCAAATACTTCTCAAGTATTCGCGAAACACAATAAACAAGTTGAAGGCAAAATGTAAATCATGTCTGGTTCTAGTTATGTAAAGGTCAATTTTGACAATAGTCCTTGTTTTCGTTTTGACTAGACATATAAGTCTGCAAAGATGCTAATTCAACAAAAAAAAAACAATATATCAATCGATATGAAAACAAACTCAAGTTGCAGACATTTAACGATTCAACGGCATCTTCAAATTTAACAAAATTTCGATTCGATCGTAAGTAATTAACACAATAAAACATTTGTAATCGAGTGCAGTTCTAAACAAAATACACACTCAAATAATAATCACAGCAAATAATAGTAAATATTCAAAATGATCACATAAAGTATACCAACATCTCCCTTACAGCATCAGCGTTACAATACATTACTATTTTGTTCGTTATTTATTTTCACTTTGTTTGCAAATCCTGTTTTGTCATCTTGTGTCACTGGTTTTCTTTTCAGATATTCTTTTTTACTGGTAAGTATAATAAATTAGTTTCATTACTTTCATTATTAGTATTGTTATTGGGACGATTTGTTTTTAAATTTTATGTGTAAACGTTTATAGTTACGCCTATATTCTTAAAATATTATTAAATATACGGGTGGGTGTGGCTCAGTACGAGCCCGATTAGGGCCGTTTCACTTAATTATTCGTTAGTTTTGCTGTAGGTGTCATCCCATCAACTCCCGTCAATCGGCATTCGGTATCGTTATTTTGCGTCTCTATATATAATGGCGATACCCCCAAATTCAAATACAAAAATTATCGTCATTTCTTCGTCACATTTTTCCTCTTCTCACTTTCGTAGACCGTTCGCCAGACTCTTCAATCAGGGCTTAGAAAGATTCTCGATAGTGCTCGCTCGTCGCTCACGCATTCACGCAAATCAAAATCACATTCGCTACCGTATTCAATGTAAACTTCTTCTTTCTAACTAGTCATTTGTTTTTCTTTTCTTCATTATTTAATAATAAATCCTAAGTGTTCAATCGAATTTGTTCTGTTTTAGTGTTTCACCGCTCACGATGGGAACCATCGTTGCCGTTCCCATGTTTTGACAAGTTCGTCGAAACTGAACCATGTATAATATATAATATATATATAATATAGTTATGTATAATATATAACACAAACATTTTTTCGTCATTACATGACCGTGTCGTTATTATTCCTAATTTAATAATAGAATATCATAATAATTAATTGATTATTAATTAAAAAAGTTCCTATATAAGTATATAATTTATAACTTTCTTCGTTATTTTTTGTTTGTTTTTCTTTACTTTTAAATATATATTTCTCGCTGTTTATTAGCGCAGCCATTGCGACATCGGTTGCATCTTCGGGTGCGCGCTGCACGCGCAGAGCGCCGTGGAAAACAAGGGAGCGTTTCTTTCCTTTGGAAAGCGGGCCGCGGCTCGTCGTGCAGTCGACGAGCGCAAAAATGGAAAAACGGCCGGCGGATCCGCGCGGACGGCGCGCCGTTGTGCAGCAGCTGCGGTCCACTTGCTACTGCGGCTGCTGCAGGTAGGAGGCGAGGGCGGCCATGACGGGGGCGGGCGGCAGTGCGACGGGGATGTGGTAGTATTTACAGACGGGGCGCGAGCACTGCCCTTTGGCGGCGTCGCGACACACGGCCACTCGCTGCTCCGCCACTTCCACGCCATCTCCTGAAAGCACAACGACGCTGTTTTAACATCCACGCACAAAGCAACGCGCGCAAGAAATGCCAAGGACTTACCCTCCTGAAGATGCACAAACTTGCAGGCCGGCCGATTACACAGACCGCGATTAAAATCTTGGCACACCGGGAGGGTGTCCAGTAACTGAAACACAAAACAGATGCAATAAGTACCACCGCAGGATAACGCCAAGCGAAGCGAAAAAGTTAATCACTAGCCAGTAAATGTCTAGCACATGTATTCGGAAAATCGGAAGTCTTTCATATCGGCTATAAATTCATATTTTTTTTTTGGCTTTTGATTAGAGATTCAAGAACAAATACGATTAAAAATAGATAACGGATCGTTTTCGGCAAGTATCATAATCATAAATAAGAGGCAGGCACGCATATAAATATTTAACAACCAACAAAAAAACTAATGAAAAAACTCTGTAATTATAGGCATACAAAAAGCACTAATTTTAAGTTTTGTTCACTAAAAAGAGATTATTAGATATTAATCCAGAGAGATTAGAAAGTACATTTCGCAAAAACCACAGTAATTTCAACGTTTTGCATGCCAAAAAATAAAAATAAATTTAAAAATCAGAACGTCGATGATTTCAAGCATTCTGCATATGTATTTTGCATTTCTAAAGCTCAACGAAAGAAACACAGTTTCGTTTTCTAAATAATACACAGAATCGATGGCGATGGGAGCGCATCGTGAAATGAATAATAATGTTTGATAAGCGTTTGGTAACACATTTATTATCTATAGTAGAGGAAGCGTTTGGTTGGCTTCGTTCGGCCCATCCGTAGGCGAGATAGCTAATCAATGAAAGTCAACAAAAACATCGATGATTACATAGTAAGGCCAGAACCACAAAGCGTGATGTTAATCTCATTGGCTTGGGGAAACAGAGAGATGTTTAACGCAACGCATGCAGAATGTTTGAAACAATCGTCGCATTTGAAAAATAAATGAAAGAGAGCGTTTACGCAATTTTAATTTAGATAATTTGGCAGTCAGAGATGTTTGCACCAAAAGTTTGCAGCAATAAAAGCGTTCTTCCTCTCTAGTTATCAAAGTCTCTACGTATTTAGTCTCTGACTCATACTTCGTTCTTGCATTTAAAAATCAATTTTGATTCGAATGAAATTAAGTTAATGAAAAGAAAAATGCACATGAAGATTGGTACTTTCGATGTGCAGGTAAATCTATAGAAAAGCTAGAAATCAAGGTAAAAATTTCAAATGATAATACTAAATTAAATTGTAAATAAAATCAACTGCAAACAGATTGTGATTATTCGGTTAGTTTCGGCATCATTATTTCAATTCGTTGCACGTTACTTTCGTTGATTAATAAATGCATTAAATAAAATCAGTCACAATATGGTTGCAAATTGTGTGTAATTAAAAGCATCAAAAACAGTGCACAATATTTTATTCGGCGGCAGCGACACACGCATTTCTGGTACGATCAAGAAGGACGAAACACAAAAAAGTTTGCAAATGCGATAAGGCTATTCACAAGGCGAAATTTTCATCAAGGGGGCGAGAGGGGGGCGGCGGCGGGGCAAAAAGAAAGCGGTAGTCCCAAGTTGTTGTCGAGACGAGCAAGCCGTGCTCCAAGTGAAATATTGTGCATTGTCCTCGTTCGTACTTTTCTTTAATTATACTTGCTGGCTGTACTGTGCGCATTTGCTACGGGGGGGTTGCGACGTCTCTCGGTGATAATTACGGTCTAGCGCCGTGGCCGTTGCCGCCGCAAACGTCGCCTTCGATGCGGGGGAGGGCGCGCGGCGGCGGCGAGCCCGGTAGTACAGCAAACAGGTAGAATCAAATTAAAGTGAATACCTGTCCATGTTCATCAGTGTAGATCACAAAAGGGGCGTTTTGGGGCACAGGCTCACCATTGTCTAGGGCCGGCGACATGCAGAAACCAGCAGTGCAGCAAGCCAAAGTCATCGCAGCCAAATTTCAGCGATATTTATATATAATATGTATATTACGGATAACGGTTACAGCAATTATAAATACGTTCAAAAAACCCACCGTACACCACCACAGAGTAAAGTATAATAAATATTATGCAAAGGATGTGAGTGTGTGTGCGTGTGGGCGGTATGTTTCGTTTCGTGAACAATTATTATGTCGACGTCGATGGATGATTGTTTTTTTTTTTGTTTTAGCATTGGCAACGTTATCCGTGTCCAAACATGTTACAAAATGGTCGGTAATGTATTTCGAGTGGCGGCACATTAAGCACGTGTGCGCGGGTGTACACACGAAATGCAATTAAAGAATGAAGGCAAATTAAAGTGTTTCGTTGGTAATGAATGGTAATAAAACAGAAAACAAGAGGGGTGACGGTGGGCAGACCCAAAACCATGAGGTCAAGAGTTTGGTCGTTTTTGTTTGTTTGGTGCGTACGCAGTTATCATGAAGATTTCAGGTCGTCGATGGCAGACGCACGACACCGAAATGGTAATAGAGAGAACATAACGTAAGCATGGAAAAGAAACAAAGCAATCAAATTATAATTAATAGTCGAATTCAAAATCAAATTCTTGTCACAGTTCTCATACCCATTCACTTTTAAATAGAGAGAAAACACGACACACTTTAAGTTTTAATTCTACTGGTATTGTCTACGTGAAGCACTTAATTGGTAACTATTTCTGAAAAGCAAAATTTGAACAGGAACAGGAGCGAGTTGCAAACTAAATTTTGAAAGAACAAACAAACGTTAGTCGACATTAGTGAGTGTGTGGTGCGAGATGTTAGTGTAACAAGTTACGCAGCATCCATAGGAGGGCACCGCACCATTTCTGAGTGTACAATTGTGGCGTACTTTGTTTGGGCGAGGAAAACAAAAAGCGTTCTACATATTACCAACATGTGTGTGAAAGCTTGTGTTTTTGGTATTTTTGTTAACGGCTGGAAAACAATCTAAAAAATAAAAGCATGTTGTTGATTAAATCATAAAATACAGGTAAATTAACAACTGGGCTGAAAAAAGCTGGAAAATTGTATTGGTAAATCAATGAATCGTAAACAAATATTAAAATGATATTTATTGGGAGCTTATGGGAGACAAGGGAGGCAAATAGGGGTGATGAGTACACTACGCCACTACTGGAAGCACCACATGTCGAGAAAAAGGCGCAAGTCGCAAACGACGTTGGCTCCTCAAACGACCACACGGCATGAAGATGGGCGAAGGCCGCACCGCGCAAATATGGCGCGCACATGGGTTCGGCCATTTTGTTAGTTGATTTACGCGAGGCGGAGCGCATGCGCGCACGCGCTGTGCAGATATAGACCATTGTTGAGACAACAAAGCGAATTCAAAGCACTTGTCAACTACTCTAAAATCAACAAATCGAGTGGAGGAAGAACATGGGAGGAAAGCGTTGGGGGAAGTAATGTGCTCAAAGGGACCATCAAGGACCAACTCCAAAAAATTACCACATATATATCTAAAGCAATCCGAAGCCTTTTCGCTCCAAGTTTATCGGCAATGTGTGATAGGGTTAGGAAAGAGATAGATAAGAGGCGGGCACGCAGCATATGAATTCAGTCAGTGTGGGAGGCGGCGAATTTATGAGAGTGAGAAGGTCAATTCCAGTTTTCTTTTTTGGCGAGAGAAAGAGATAGAGAGAGAGAGAGAGACAAAGACAACGATTACGATCTCGAAAAAAAGAAGCAATAAAATTACTCGATACCTATGTATATATATGGTATTTATAAGATATACATATATAGATATACCCTATATACGTATACGTAATTAAATACAATCATAAAATGATTAATAAAACAATTATCATGCACGTTTCTCAAGCATTATTATTACAATTAAAAGAGTGGCCGTGTGCGATCGATAAACAAACTTCCTCCTTCAAGCTAGCGCTTCTGACAAAATGCGTCTTAATGACAATTACAATTATTTACTTTTACTTGCTACTCAATTCTCAATTCGCCGGGACTCCACAAAGTCAAGTTGGCGTCCCGGCCATAGTTTCTCATCTCTTAGGCAAACACAAACGTTTTACGGCCGGTTACGGAAACTATTTCATACCCAAACACCACCTTAATTAATTAATAGCGAAATTATTTCCTGTGTAGACTCAAAGTGTGTGTGTGCGTGTGTGTGTGTGAGTTGAAAAAGATTTGCATGGTATTTGCATGTTGTGCGAGCTTTTTTTATTGATCATCGTCTTGCGGGGCAACATTTTGGTACGATCAGCTGGTTAAGAACTGCCCAATACGCTCGCATGGAGCAGCTTGTTGCAATGTTATTCAAAAAGGCACTATTGTCTTCAAAGGATCTCAATTCTCCCCCGATTGCTAGGTATAGTCAACGCGATGGCGACATGCGGGACGCCATATTAGACAGTTGCTAACCAAATTCCAATTCGTAAAGCATCGTTTCGTTTTATGCAGCAAAAGACTTGTATGCGATAGGAATCCACTCTAACTAAAATGCAACTTATACGAGAAAATACAATGGTACTTAGACATTACTGACTTACAGCGAGAACGTGTGTAATATGCACGTGTAAACGTGTACCTTATATGTTAATTCAATAGACACGATACTCTTTCGTTTACTTCCCCCAAAAAACTTGCTTATCAATAAGTGGGCAATATATTTATATATGTATTCATAATAGTTATCGTTATAGTTTTATATGGATAGATCCTATACATGCATCACATATGTAATTCTTTCATTTCGTCTTTGTTAAGTTTAGCTTTTAGTCAATAATAGTTTCTTTTCTTCTGTCTTTTTATATTTAGATAGTGCAATCGATTTCAATTCGTTATTTACAAAATACACACAAACCAAGGTTCGCAAATGTCAACGAAATGCAATAAGACACATCAGTTGTTGTGGCATTGTCGAATTGAAAATCTACGCAAATTCACAATTTCCCTTCTTCGATTTATTGAAATTTGTGCTTCGAGATCATCGCAAAAAAGAACGCCGAACTCAGGAAGACTTCGAATGTTAAGCAGTCAATATTGAGATACTCTCGGTCTCGGGTAAACCATGCTGCTTCAAGCATATATTCTTATCAAACCTAAATTTTGTAATATTAGCGTGTGCCAGCTACGCACACCAAAAAAATACTATCATATCCTACTACTAACGTTGTACAAACAAGTAAGGAACAAACATTGCCACTCGTTCAAATTTAATAACACATTCTAAAGTTACTTTCGCTTCGCAATGAAATCAATACTATACCTCGACGAGCGCCCAGTATTCATCGTAAACTAAAATTACATCTAGTGACACAAACCAAATATACATAAAAATAAAACTACTCCCAACCCAAAAAGAGCTGAGACTGACCCCCAAAATGTTTTAGTTACTTGCTGGAATTTCGATAAACATGCACCGAAAACATGTAATAGATCTTTCAACATTTGCAGCACACAGTGAGCACATGCGGCACCCAGAAACCAAAAGGCATCGATTGCAAAAGCAAGAAATCCTAAGTGAATTGTAGGCCTGCTTCCTGATTTGCGGTGAATCCGTCGCGTTAGTCGAGTTTCGAACCTCTTTTTGGGTCAGTTCACATCTACAATTTGCTAGTTCTTTGTAAATCAACATGTTAGTTGTGTGTGGCTTTTCTTTTTTCGTTTTTGCTTTACACGTTTAATTCTACTGCAATTAATGCGAGACACAGTCACTGATATAGAGGCAACACAAAGGACGAATGACGAATGGCACTTCAAAAATAGTCATCGTATGAATCAAAAAGAAATAGAGAAACTAACAAATACATAAACAACATTTACATAAATTTACGAGATAAATAGACGCAACGGCACTACCATGCGATCAACTTGGTATTTTTGTATTTTGTAAGGCTTTGTTTTGTTTGTTTGGTTCTTCGTAAAGAAAACAGATATTACACATTTAATTCACAAGTGTAGTAGATAGTAGTACGAATTTGTGGCCGAGCTGGACCAAGCCACCATGCAGGCAAAGTCAAAATATTTAAAATAGCTCAACGTTTCAAGTCCAAAAATACACTAACAAAACACATTTCTAAACCAGCACTAAAGTCTCACCCACGTTACTTAGGCTAAATTATATAGTTATATGGTATAATAGCTTCGAAGGACTTTCACTTTATGTCAAAATTAGTGTGTGTGTGTGTATGTGTTATAAGCCCTTAACTAGTGTTGTAGTTTCGTTTGAGGGTACGGGGGTGGGGGATGCGTGAGGATTAATAGGACATCAGCGTTGTTTTGGTGCAGACATAGATAGCAGATATATCTAGCGCAGTGGTGCAATATTGAGATATCACAGAGTCGAGGCACTCGCATCTTTGTTTCATTTTTTTTTTGTTTGTTTGTTTAGTAGACCGTCAAAGCAGGCAAACGCGGCACCGATCCGCCATTTTACGCGCCGCGCGAATCATGCAAATCGGCATTTTGTTTCTGCCCACGTTTCGCGGATAATAATAGTAAATTTTGACTAGATTCGTAATGGGAACAACTAGAGACAATCGATAGTTACATCAACAAATTAAATTTCTTTCACAAACTCGGCAAAACTAAACGTAGACTAACAAACATTGCAACAAACGAATTAATTAGTTAAAAAGGTCAACGAACGAAATATACAAATATCAATGATTTTTAAAATCTGTCAATTTTGAGGCATCGCGCTTATGTCGTTTTGAGTTTCTTGTACGGCGGCATGACCACGTTGTTGTTGTTGTTGTTTTGCGCGGCGGCGGCGGCGGCGGAGGCGGCCATGCTGTTCTGCGCGGCCGCGGCGTTCGTAAGCGTCGCCGAGTCCATCATGGACATGGCGTACTGCGCGGGCCCGAGCAGGCCGGAGGCGAGAAATTGGTTAGCGCTGGTGACGGCGGCGGCGGTGGCGGGATAGGCGGGTCGCATGTAGGCCGCGTAGGGGTTCATCAGCGCGCTCTGCTGGCGGCCGGCCGCGGCGAAGTTCATCAGGCCCGCCTGCGACATCGCCGCGGCGTACGGATGCTGGAGGCCGAGGCCCAAAGCGGCGGGATTGCCAGCGGCGGCGCCCAGCGGCATGGGAAAGCGCGGCATGCCGGCGGCGGCGCCCTGCATGTTCATGTTCATGTTCATGTTCATGTTCATGTTGAGCATGCCCTGCTTGTTAAGCGCGACGCCCGTATAGTTGAGCGGATTGAGCGAGACGAGGTTGGCGGCGGCGGCGCCCGACTGCGACTGCGCCTGCGCCTGCGCCTGCGCCTGCGCCAGCTTCACGGCCTTGGCGTAGTTCTGCTGCGCCACCTCTTTCGCGATGGCGGCGGGGTCGGGCGCGCCGAGGCTGGGCACGGTGGCGGTGGCGGCCACCGTGTGCGTCGCGTCGCCGTCGCACTTGCCCGACAGCTGCGACGCGGCGACCACGAGCGCCACCTGCGAGTCGGCGGCGCTGGCGGCCACGGCGGCGGGCGGGGATGAGGAGGCGGAGCTGGCGGGCGGAGCGTGTGTCTGGTTGGCTGTGTACTCACATGAGACGGGCACGAATGGCTGTTGCAGCTGCATCAGTTGCTGGTACGTGGTGGCGTTCGGCTGGTACACGGGCACGCCGGACTTGTCCGCCGCCGGCCGCTTGTACGGCATCATGCCAGGGAAGGCCTGCAACAAATGGTCAACCGCCATTCAGCATCCCGGCATTCGTGACACTCCCTCGCACACATATACTTACAAAATTATCATAATAAAAAGATCCAACAGATTTGACGTCCATCTGAAAAATGCAAACACAGTTGGGTTTTAGTCTCCTGCGCACGCGCCAATCATCCAGCTTACAAAACTGGCCAGTCAACAACAGAAACGATAACAGAAAAATAAAAATCAAATAAAACACAAAATATACGAAACGTAAAGGTGTAATTCATATAAAAGCAGAGAGAGAGAAACATCTCAGCAGTTAAAAAGGAATGTATTTTCCTAATCTCATTAAAATTTACGTTCAACTTAAACGAGTTATCAAACGGAAAACTTTAGTACAACCAAAACAAAAACAATTGTTAAAATTAACGAGCATTACAAAGTGAAACAACATTGTGTTAGCTCGCCAATTTTAGTGGGCCGAAAAGAGATAAAATCATAATCGAACAGAAATTTCATGAATAAATGTTTCTTTTTTTTTCTTTTCTTTCTTTCTCTTTTATTCATTTACTTGATATTTATTAGGTTCGCTGTAATTGTAGTTGCTAGAATGTTGCGAGTTAATTAAAAACCATAACTTTTGTCTGTTTCGGGTCCACCGCGTCGGCACAGAGCGCGCAGGCAGCAGGACCAAAGTGGCATTTGTCGCGAGACAAAAGCGACAATTTTCGAACAAAATCAAAATCTTTTTTATCTTAATAATAAAATTACAAAAGCCAATTTCGCTTGCAATTTGCTTGGCTGAAATCAATTTGGCGGCATGTACAGATTGTATAGATTCGACATGCAAACACATTTATGATTATACATGGTGTTACCAAAAGAAAATAATAAGGAATCAATAATAATCGTAAAAGCAGAAGCTGGCTGATTGTCCCAAGCAATCTTACAAGTCTTTTCGTGTCTTCATTTTTTTTTAGCGATAAAAAAGCTCATTAAAAAAGAACAGGTTGGTAAACAGAAAAAAGAAAAGGCAAATGAATGAATTTTCAAAGCGTATTTCAGCCCTCTCTCACAACATGCTAACAACTCGTCGCAGGTAGCAGGTTTGCGTCGGCACTTTTTTTTGTCTTTGTCTACGAGAAAACAATATGCATTCCGCACACACGTACGTGTGTTTGTTTGGTGCTAAGAAAGCAGAATTCAAGTGTGATAAGAACAGTGTGGTGATGATGGTGGGGGGGCAGTGTGCGCGAATTTCGACACGCGATGGAGAACGTCGCTTGGAAGTCGTGAGGTATAATATTAGCAGAAAGCACGATCACAAATACAATAAGTAATCACAAAATGATAAAAAGTACAAAGCGCTCGATGTGCTGGTACCACACACGCACGTCACCGCCATGTTGGTTGACGCCGCGGCCGCCAGCGGGCCGAGGAAGCAACGTTCTGCATAAAAAGAACTGAAATGTTTGTGTTTTGTGTTGGCCATGTTGGTTTTTGTAAGTTGTAAGTTGTGATGCTGTCATTTTCCGGTAGAGTGCGACTGCCCGCAAAACCACTACCTTGCCAGCTCGTCTAATCTTTTTTTCTCTTTTTTTTTTCTTCAAAAAATGTGTCAATGTGTTATCGAAAGAAAGAGAACCAAGCAGCTACAATGCAAAATGTACTCTTGGCTTCTTGGTAGATTGTGCATTGCGCCGCCGAGTAACGGAACGAAAAAACATCGAAAACGAAAACTTTCAACGAATAACCAAAACAGAAACAAAAAAATTGTACGTTGAAAATATGTGACATGCAAAAGCAAGGCGGTACCAGTAATATTTCTGTGTCGGCGGTGCTAGGCTCTCGCGGCCTCTTCTTGCCTATCTCGAGGGCGGCAGCAGTTTGTGGCGCCAGTAAGGGCGATACCGCAGCGGGCTATTAGTGTAGTAGCACAGCGCGCGCAGAGCAGAGATAGTTTTTGGTTGTTTTTTTTTTTTGATTTTGTTTTCGAGACAATTTTTGGTATTGTTTTCACAGCAAGACCACAAGCGCATCCGGGATAATAATAAAACAAAAAACCAGCACTAAATTAATAATCGACCAGAGTACATGACGGCAATAATTGACAACTTGTGTCAAACATGTGCCCAAATTGGATTTTCAAATGTTTCGCGGTTTCCAATCCGGTTTGCAATCGGTGCGCGAAACATTGAAAATCTGGGTGCAAAGTTTCACATCAGGTTCGCCGAAAACAAGCAAACAAAGCGAACAATGCAAAACTTTGCATTTTCATATCGGCAAGAAATATACAGCAATTGAGAAAAATTGTACACATATCAAACAAAGATCGTCGTTAATTGGAACGGTCGGGCATGCAACCACACACTGAGAATGTCACTAAAATTAAGGTAGCAGTCAACACACACAGACAGAAAGACATCGAAAGCAAACATCGATCGCGATGCGAAGACAATGAAAGAACAATGTTAACGAACAACGAACTTCAATTACAGCTCATTCAATGTATATTCGAATAAAAACTTATTCAGATCGGATATCGAAATCAAAACTAGTGAAGACAAAAGGCATTTGAAATTTGAAGTATGGTATGATCAATCGATGGAATCGATGAAACATTTGGTTAAAAAACAGTTATTATGTAATTTAATCGGAAATAGAAATAAGTAACGCAAATGCACATTAATGTAATAAAAGAAACACCCTGTTAAATCACATTTGTAAAGACGTAAATAATGTTAAACGTTATGCAATAGTTTCGTGACGCAATGAAGAGGATGTTTATTCTTTGTGTTCATTTTTATTTGCATTCGTTTTCGCTTCCATCCTGCAAACAAGCCCTTTTTTGGTGTGTGGAAAAACCGCGAGTGTGTAAAATTGTCCCTAGGTGTGCTGTGTCATGTATAATTCATATGTCGAATCAATTTTTGTTTGTTCTAGGTAGATAATATTTTGTGGGAATTTCTAGATTTTGGGGTACATATAGTAAATATACAGGTGACAAATATACGAGGGGCGGTAATTTCGAAGCAGCCAATTTGCATAATGTGTAAAGACTATCAACTTGTTCATAAAATTGTTATGTACAGTACGGGGTCGTTTCGAAGAGGCTTCTTGGCTTCATAACCAACAAAAACAAAGAGCAAACACAGATCAAAACTAAAGTGCTAAAATAGGCATTGGGCTTGTTGGCAGGGGTTTGGCAACAGAGGGCGCTGGATGGGGCAAACGCACACAGCTCAGCGCATGCTCCGCTTTGTTCTCAAAGGGCTTTACTTAAGCGCACTGCGCATCCATGGGGAGTCTGATCGCAGAGAAAGTACAACAAACAAATAGAGAAGAAAAGGCTATTTTGGAAACAAAAAGCGAAAAGGTTCGCATGATAGAAAACGTGTCAACAAAAGGCAACAGAATGGTAGAGGTAGAGAAACGTGAAGAAGTTTATTACTATAGAGTTTTGCTAGAGTGCAGCCGCCATTTTGAAACAAGGTTTACACTAAGAAAAAGTTTACTAGAGAGAGTGAGAGAAAGAGGGGTTGTGGCGCTATCTCAGCTCTGGTAGCTACACAAAAATTCTTTAATCAAAAAACGCAAGTGGCCCACCACTTTTTTTTAGCGCAAAAAGTCAAATAAGTCACATCAGCCACACATTTCATTGCATCAGGAATTGCATAAAACGAGAGATTGCTACAGAGTTATTGGAAAACAAAATGATAACAGAAACAAAAGTAGGAAACGAATCGAAGATATAAGAATACAAAATCAACACAAACATTATTGTTTCGTCAAAATCTACAATTTGTTATTTTGCTAGAAACTACGCTATCTACAAGAAAGTTTGTAACTTTTTTTCTCTAAAAAAAACTTGATGTTACAGGTTGTTCTAAAGTGCTATCATAAAATGGCTACCGGAGTACCAGAAGAAACCAAACCACTATAAAGGAAAATGAAAACAAAACTACTTGACATCAATGCACTCTCTGCGCGTTCCTTTTGTTTTAAGCTTTTAGCTGCTTGTCTGTCATGTCAAGACGCATTCAGCCGCAAGTGAAGTGTCATTGTTAAGCAGGGGAAAAAAACAATGAGAGCGGGGGGCAGCAGCAAAGAGTGCACACGACGCAGTGATAGTTCCCCACCAGACTCAACAAAAGGACACGAATCGTTAAGAGCATATTAGCCGGTTGGTTAGCATTCGTTAGAAGACAACACAAAGTAGGTGCAAGAGGTGCGAGCGCCATCTGCGCCCATCGCTTCCACAGCTACCGGAAGACAGAGGGCGCGCGACGGCGCGTGCGTTAGTGGAGATTAGAAAGAAGTGTGCGTACGCTAATCGGCTACGGAACTAGAGTGTGAGACTAGGAACGAAACGAAAATCACAGAGAAACAACTAGAAACCAAAAGAAAACAAAAACAACTAAAAACGGTAAAAATGAAGAAACAAACAATTAGCGAGCGTGCGCACTAAGAATGCGTAGCATACCGCGCTAGCCCGCGACTGTGCGGCCTTGATTTGGGCTTGGAGGTGCAGAGGGGGGTGGAAATAGCGGCAGGGGTCGCGGTTGCAGCGGCCCTTGACTGCATCCATGCAGACAGTGACAGTGCCGTCCTCGTTGGCCGTCACAGAGTCGGCGGGATGCGCAAAGCGGCACTCAGACTCGGCACGCTTGCACGCCCCGCGTTGAAACTCGCGGCACACCTACAGCAGACACTCCGGCTTCAGCGCTTCAACCACTTCCAACCACTTCAAAAGCCACCGCTGCAATGCAGCGCCGAGATGTGCGCGCATGCGCGGCGGCGGCGGCGGCGGCGGCGGCGCGCGCGCATCCCGCGCTCATTGTACAAGAGGACCGACATGCGCATCTCCAACTAATGGGTGTTCAAGTGTGAGAGTGAGTGAAGGGACTCAAATCTACCATCACCACGTGGACGCGTCGTGTGTCAGGAAGGTCAATATACAAAGACGGATACATTAAAGAACGCCCACAATCACGGTGGTGTCAGGGGTGGTACTAATTTAATTCCAAAAACACAGCGAGGGCGGGGCGGGCGAGGTGAGAGAAAAAAGGTGAAGATGCGTATGCCGCCAATTTACAATACACACTACAGGGGAGGGAATTATATTTATATATATATAGAGAATATCATTAATTATTCATGTGTTTATCAATAATCTATGTGTCTGTCTATTTTGTTTGGTGTTGCATTTTTTACGGTGTCAACAGAAATGTGAGCATGTGTTGTGCGAACATACAATTTTTATCGTTTTTTTTTCCGCTTCTCATTCGCTTCCTGCTGTTCCTAACAAATAAAATTTTGAGCCATCATTTCAAATAAAGCATCGTTTTTCATCTATAACTCTTTATTAAAACGAAATTTTGGAAAACATTGTTTTAAATTGATGGCAAAGAGGAGCACAATAATCAAAATAGCAAAAGTGTAAATAAAATCAAAAATTGTATGTACAGCACAATGAGAGACTATAATAGTGTGAACAATATTTACATAGAGATCGAACGGAAGAGAGAAATGCTACGAGAGTCTAATAATAGAGCAAATGTAAAAGTGAGAGATAAAGAGCATCATTGCTGCTTTTTCGATGCGATTTGCAACACTCGGTGTTTATTAGTGTGGGAAAATTGATGTGTTTTTGTATGTATCGCGCAACCAAAACCCACAAAACAAATCAAAACAAAACGATAAAACAAACGGACAAAAGAGGAAAAACAAAATGAGCAAAAAGACTCTTTGAGGGGTAGTTGCTATTACCTCCAAAGATGCTCAGTCAACAAAACCTAAGCACAACAAAAAATAAAGATTAACTGAAAGTCAAAAATAAATAAAAATAATAATATAGAAATAAATCCAAAGGCAACTCAAGATAAGTATAATAAAACAAAGTGAAATTAAAAAGAAATAAAACGCCGCAGTTTAGTTTTTGTGTGTGTGTAAGAAATCGTATGAACCCCCCAGTATAGTAATGGCATTTGCTAGCGTCATCCGTCATCGTAGGGAGTTTCGATTCCTTCCTCAATTTTATCTTTCTTTTTGTTTGCGAAATTTTTGCAAAGTCTCAACTAAGTTCCAAATTCAACAATTCAACAATAGAACGTCGCAATATTATTATTATTAAACACATGATGCGGCGGTTCGTAGTAGAACGCCGCCGCGAAATTGTGCGCTAGGTTATGATGATAGTGCGGGGCGAGATCGGCGCTTACCTCTAATCTATCGGAGCGAGGCATCTTCTGTTGCGCGACGACCGTCTGCGAGACGACGCTCAGGGGCGACGCGACGCCGGAGGGGTCGGGGCCCATGATCGCGGGCATGATGGGGCCGGGCGCGTAGTACGGGCTGTATGTGCTGCCCACCTGCGGCATGCCGGTGAGATAAGGATTCGCCGCCTGGAACAGTGAAGCAGACATTAGCGGCCATCATGCGCGGGGGGGGCGCACATCCTCCCCCCCCACCCCTACCACTTGCGCACTGCGTTTGAGACCAAAAAGCGAAACAAAAAGCAAAAACCCAAAGGTGTTACCATCAGTGCAAAACGATCATCTAGCGTCATTGCGTTGGATGCGTGATGGCGCGCGAAAAGGTTCATGTCCGCCTCCTACTCGCCAACACAAAATTCAACCAATCAACACCCACAAACCAAGAGAGGACACAAATAAAAAAAATAAAATTATATTAAAAACTTCGAGACAATATTAGTAATGGACTGCCACATAGCCAGGGCGGGTGGCGGCTCAAAGCTACTGAAATGACATGCGGGTGGGGGGAATTGGAGTTTAGTTGCGCTAGTCGACGCTAGGTGGCGCTGGCGGGTACTTACGACTGTGGGCACTTGTCCGGGCACGATGGCCTGGCCGGGCGTCAGGCCCATCTGTTGAATGAGCGCATTCTTCAGCGCCAAGTGATTCCGCCCGTTGATGAGCAGCTGATCCTTGAGATGTTGCGGCGGGTGAAAGTACTTGCATGGCGGCTTTTCCCTGTTACACCGTCCCTGCAAACACAAAGCAAACAAAGGCGACAATGAATGACCAATTCGTGTTCGCGCTGACAGCCGATGCTGATATTAAAGGACATTTTAAGCTTTTTCCGCCGGTTTAATAATATTTCGCGTCGAAATGTCGTCGCCGGTGCGTTACGGCCTGACAGGCGCTGGCTTTGCCTGCTGGGCGACGTGACACATGAGGCGGCAGGGGGGTGCGAGATGTCGATGCCGGGAGAGCATTCCCGACGTGTCGCACGCCATGACGACGGTTTGCTAAATATATCCGCGTATATAAACATGTATAGTCTGCGTTCAGCTTCAGTACCCGGCGATGAAATGCTGCCGAGTTGCCGACCGATACGTGCAGGTAGCAGGGAGGACCGGCACGAGGGCAAAACTACGTTACACGAAAGGGCAAACACAACACGTCAGCTACGTAATCCGTGGATCTGCGCCAAAAAAAGGTGCGAGCTCTGAGTCGCTGCTATCTTGCAGGATCAACTTCATCGCTCGGTTGGGCGCAGCGCGTAATAGAAAAAATACGTTTCCGGGTTTGCCAAGAGTTGACACTTGAAAATCTTGAAAGAAGCTCGAAGAAATTCGCAACTTGTAAAATATTTATACACTGTTTGGCATAATATTCTTCAGGTGCGGGCATTTACATGACCAGTTTGCTTCTTTTCTCTTTTCCTTTGGCGGACCGCGGAATGGGAAATCTGCGTCCAGACGACGGGGTCTAATTTTCCAGCCGGGTGGACCGTGCGATGCACTCCCCGTCTCCCCGAGCAATGTCCCGTCTCCAACTATTTGCCCTCGAGTACCTCCGAAATGGCTCTAATATCAAAATGTGGAGAAAAATGCTCATATCCAAAGCAATTTATTCTTAGAAAAATAAGCTTTTTGTGTTGTTGCAACTTTGATAAACTTTGCAGTCTTCAATTTGGATACTAAATTAAGCGCAGTTTGGCAATCTCTTCAAACTTGACCCCTCTATTAACGAGGAGCTATTCACTCATATTTGGGCTAACAGCATCAATATGCTTCCGGCTTTTGACTTCCCGGAGGTTCCGAGATGGACACCAGAGATGGCTGCGCCGGGCCGGCCGAAGGTCCGAGAGGCGAGTCTATAACGAGCAAATTAACAAACTTGTGTTCGCAAGTTTGGCGGTGGCGGCGGCGCTCGGGCGACTATAATGTTAGATAAACCCTTAAGTAACTTTCGACTGCCGGCGCGCTGTCCACGTCTCCACATCCCTCCGCTCGCAGTGCGCCGCGCGTATAGATTAGACATCCGCACCAACATCAGCAGCTGGTATCAGTTAAAGGCCGACGCTGCGCGCCAACGGCAAAAGAGCTCATTTCCAAGCCATCAGCAGGACGCAACTTGGCACAACGATGTGTACTTGGAGCAGCTGATGCATCATAACCGGAGGACGACGGAGAAGTGCAATATTTACTCAGCAAGGCGCGTTTCGGCTTGAATCCCAAGGAGGGGTGGAAATAGATATTAAATATAATTCGCCCTCCCTGGAGATTCCCGCCGCGCGCGTTTGATCACTTGCTGCTTGGCGCGTCGACGTGGCGTCTTCCGACTTCCGCCGGCGGTCAATTACTGGCCACATTTGCTCCCAATGCGCCTTGCGCGCTTTGATTCGATAGCGAGTCGAGTCGGAACGCGCTAGCAATCATTACCGCTGGGGAAACATGTTGGTTTGCGCTGCTGGCGTGGAAGAAAGTACGTCATATCCGATATCGTGACCGGCCTGATGGTCGAAGCCGGAAGTTGCACGCCAAGCCCGCTTCCTTATCACCGCAGCGCGCTGATTGCGATTGAAACTAATGGCAATGCGGTGCGGGGCGGAGCGACGGCGAGGTGAAACAGCACGATCGAAAATTAAAGCGAAAATATTGTCAATGCCTCGCCCAGCAAGTCGGGCGCGCGTTAAAAAGATATCTATCGAATAAATGTCGTTCCGTGCGCTTTTGCCACGCCATGGCGCAAGCCTATAATCCTCATGCGTTCAACACTTTAATATAATGTTACGACCCCTCGAATGACGCCGTATATATATCCCGCCGCACACTCACACGCCGCCTCTATATGGGCCAGGTTGAACATGCAATAAATTCACGTGCTATTAAATTTTCCCCGTGCGGCGCGCCCCGTTCTGTTGGGGGAAACGAACGCCGAACGCCGAACGCCAATTCGAAAACTAGGTTCGGAACAAACACGCGCTGGAATAGTGTGTTCGAAAATACAATCAACTCTCCGCGAAGCGGTGTGAAGTTGCCCGTACGCTCCGGGTGCGAACCGCGCCGAGTTTGAAAGATTGTAAATCCGCAAAATAGGTTTCCTCAGGGGGGCAAATGCCGTTTGTATCTCCGTCGTGTACGGAAATAATTGCGAGCGGAATTTTAATAAGAACCCACGTCCCGCGCATTTCAATGTGGAAACTACCCCCATCAAACACATCGCTCAGCGCGCGCGGCGCAATAACAAAAACCCAACTTTCCACTCGCAGCAGTTTCGACTCAATCGGGCACGTTGTTAAATTTGCGTTAAATCGTTGCCGCTGCCGCTGCCACTGCCGTTTCATTACATTACGTCCCGCACCAACCCGCCGGAGTCTCTCCATTTAGCAGATTAAAACTAGCCCACATTTTCAGCCGTTAAATATTTATTCCCTTCCGAGCCATCGAACTGCGCGCAAGCGACATGCAAGTTTAATGGGTATTGCGCCGGGCAGCAGAGACAGCACCCAGCACCCAGCACCCATCTTGGCGCTCCAAAGTGCACATTACGATTCGGGGGGGACGGGGGCGGCGAGCATTCCGGAAATGCGTCGTGTTAAAGTGCGTCGCGCGGCGCCGGCGCATTTAATGACTCGTCATTGTTATGCTCATATTTTGACCTTTTAAACCTTTCGCGTCTCCCGAGAATGCCGCCCGCGGCCTTTGGCTGTCCCCCCAACTCTCGCCGCGCGGAATATGCGCACATGTTCGGTTGGCATTTTAATTTTATGCATGCCCGCCCGCAAAATGTCAGTCCAGAAAGATAATAAGTATGACCCGCGCATGACCCCGAGAGCATCCCGAAAACTATAGGAGGGAGGGAGCCACCACCAAGTGTGTCCCTTGATTAAATCATCGTGAATAGCTGTTACGAGGCTTGGGTTTAGTACATACACATATAGATGTAGAGTGTAGAGCAAACGGAATTAATATCAGTGATGTTACGTTTACGTTTTAGTGGTGTAGACCACGGAAAGGAAACAGCATTTTTTTGCCAGCGTGAAGCTATGCGATTTTGATTACTGCCAGCCCACTGATGTATGAGAGGGCGGAGTGGTATTATTAACTTGCGTTGTGTTGATTTATCAAATTGATTCAAACATTGCGCCCGCGTCAGAGTGTGGCAACACTAGAGGCCGAAGGCCGTAGGCCGAAAGTAGGGTGCTTCACTGATTATGTCAATAGTCGGGAATGGGGGGGCGCCTCGGGGGCGCAATGCGCGCTGTTGGTAATGTGCAGGAATTACTAAATAAACAGTAATATTTACCGAGAGTGCGGTGTGCATCACGCGCGCATGTGAAATGTGTCCAAACATGCCTTCCATGTTGGGCGCAGGATAAAACCAGCCCGCTGCGTCTGTCCCGGATTACTCCGTTAATTATACATAGACAGGCGGCGGACAGGGGAGCGGTCAGTCATCTGCAAACTGCCGCACGCCGGACCCACATTGCCCTGACCCCACGGCGCACGTCTTCCGCCCGCTGCATATAAACACCCCCCACAACTCTATCCTCTATCATTTCTGCTCTCGGCATCCTATCGGATTGCGTGTCAAAGCTAAAAATCACAGAGTGCAATCCCACAATCCCCGCTGCGCACTGTCTGCTCGCGTATGCACAATCATTTCTTATTTTCCAGATTTGCCGATTTTCGCACAGAGCGAGGTCAAAAATGCGACGAGATGGAAGCGCGACGCAGAGGCCGCATAGAATAGGGAGCAAATCCAAGCGCAGCAGAGGCACGTACGCCGCGGCCGGGGAGATGTATCGGATTTATTCGCTTTCCTGCCGCTCCGCAGGGGGTCCCCGCCACCAAGACGAAAAGTGCCTGACAAATGACTCCCACGTCCGACTCGCTGCCTCCCTCCACGCACTATGTGCAGGACTATCCATCACATTTTTACAACTCTTCCTGTTTGAACCGACGCCCGACGCCCGACCCCCCAGGATAGATTTCATCTGAAGCCATCAGAATATTGACCCATTCAAATTCAATATTTTCAAATATTAGGAGAGAGCCAGGCTTTTGTTACCAGTTCAAACTCGTTCAACGTATTTGCAGAGCTTATCCGGGATGAGGGATTCAGAATCCAGGTTTGCGTTATTAATAATTCCACCTTGAGACTCTTCAGAATGACCGC
>JAODGB020036997.1:0-11924 GCA_027574905.2 Earota dentata
TCGCCTCAAACACCAAATTGTTTAACAAACGCCGCGCCGTTTGGAACAAAACGTATTTTTAGCGCAGCCGGACGCCGTGCGCACACCTTCACACACGTACACCAGCACGCTACAGCCAACGCTTACACATTACGCACAACATGCGCTCAGCCAGCGACAAATTCACTCAACTCACTGCACAAGCGTTTCACTAATGTACAACGGCAGCAACTAATAAATTTCAAATGCATAATTATGAATAAATCATACCTTGCGTATGCGGGACACTGTCACTGCCAAGATGATGCCGTTTGCCGTAACTCACTACTCCCGTTTGCGTGCACGCGCTGCGCGACGCCGCGATCGTTCGTCAATAATGATTCAAAATGGTTGTTGTTACTCCGGCGGCCGTACAACAACGCCGGGTCGTTTTTCGCTAACAAACGCACGCTGGCGCAACGCGTGCGCACTGCGTCCCACTGCCGACGTCTCCCTCTGCGGCGCACGCGCTCGTATGCGTTGCACTCGCTCGCGCGCCCTCGCGTATAAACAATTCGAATTTACAACGTGCGCCGCAGGGCTGTATAACTCACATTACAAACCGGTTCAGGCACCCACTGACAAATTAAATAACCGATATGTGGGAGCACTTAAAAGATCATTGGTACCGGTTACGGCCAACGCTAAAAACCTACGGCCGTGGTTTTGCTACCCCTAAGGTTACGAGCATCGCGAGACGTGAGTCACTAATAACAAATGGAGTCGACCGTGCCTCGCGCAATCGGGACGTGCGGGGGGGAAACGCCAGCATGCTTCGTGCTTCGGTTATCGCAGCGCCCGGTTTATTATTAGTTTCGTCAATCTTCGGCGCTGGAGTCTCCCTTCATTTGTTATTATTTGCCTCCGCCATTTTGCAAACCTTCTAGAATAGAAGAAACAACATAACGCATGACTATTATCAGTACCCCGTAAGGAGATTAACATAAATTTAGGCAAAAAATAAGGGCACGCTAAGGGCGGCCGCGGCCCTATTATTTGTTCATCCGTGTGTCTGCAATCGCACGTCGGCAGCGTAATGACGCATCGGTTTTCCCCCGACTCCGTGGCTCGGCGGTGTCGAATGTTAAAACATTAAGCGCCCGCACCCGCCGCGCCGAAGGGTGCATTATAACAATCTCGCCCTCTCACACGGCCCGCGTTAGTAGTGGTAGTGGTGGCTACCCCCTTTGCCGCGTCGTAGTACGTGCACGACGCAGTAGTAGACTGCCGCCTAAGTAGCGTTGTTAAAATGTAAAAATCAATAATTTTAGACAACGCACATTGCCAACGCAAATGAATCTTGCGACTGCCTCTCTCCCACAGCCCCCCAACTCGCGTCGCCTGGGGAAGTTATTGATCAAATTGCAAAATTATTCCTTGATTATCTTGATTAAACCTTGAAGTTGAAATTAATGCAGGAATAACAGCAGATAAACACAATCAAGTGAACAAATAAAATAATTTCATGTATTTTTCCACTGTTTTAATTTAATTATAAATCGCCAAACTTACTTCTGCTGTTTTTAGGATATTAGTCTTTGAATTTGCCTACAATATTCCTCTTCTTCCTGCAGAAAAACATAGGAACAAAGTTATAAACGATGAAAAACGCGAAGAAACCGCAAAACTTACAGCAAACTCTTCTTTACCACGCACAAACTCCAAATTTCCACGCAACATCTCTCGCAGTTCCTGCCTCAGGCCGTCTAGTTTACCCTTGCCACTTGGATCCTTCTCCAGCAGGAGCTTCAGCAGTGAGAGCAAATGCTCATGCGACGATTGGTGCTCTCCTCGCAAGGCGACAATAATTACCTTCAGAAAGTCCATTGACAACATGTCAGCTACAAGCAGAAACAATTATAAATAATTAAAATTAAACTTTTTGAATGTTTTGAAACAAAGTTGTGTAGTACTTAGAATGTTCTCATCCAAATGGCAGAGTGCACTGAGCAAGAACGCCGCCTTCGTGCGCAGTTTATCGTTGCCACGTTCCAGGCACTTCCCCAAGGTCTCCAATCCATGATGCATCTTAAAATTACTGTAACCAATAGGACTCTCCCTTGTGATACAGCTAATGGCATACAGAGCTTTAATTTGCACTTCATTGCTTGGATCTACTTTCAGCATGTGTAATAATGAAGGCACAACACTAGTGCATTCACAGATTACCTCTTGGATATAAGGATTGTTCTGTGCTAGCTCTGCAATGAGAGTGCACACATGTGCACGGATCTCAGGATGCATGCACTTGAAGCATGGCTCAAAAATGGAGAAGCCATTGATTTTGTGGAAGTCATTTGCAATATCTGCATTGTCAATGTGCTCAAGGATCCTCTCAAATGCTTCAATATTCTCTGGCAATTCTTCCTTGTGGATGTTGGCTGCATTTTGCAGCTTTGCAATGTTTTCCTTCATGATTGCAATGACGTCTACCGTCATGGACTTGAGCGCTTCCTGGAGGAACTCTTGGCGCTCGATGTCGAGTGGTTGCAATGAAGGCGATGATGTTCCAGAAGCTTCATGTGCTTCCATTGCAAAGCGCAGAAGGCCTTGAAGATTGCGTGGCTGCCGTGGCTGTTGCAGCGGCACATTGGACGACGCATCGCCGGCTACGGGAGCACCAGGCACCAGTTGCTGTTGCTTCTTCTCGGGTATGCCCGGCATTATTCTCTTCTGTTCTAAAAGGTAAATTGCGTAAATTTCACTCTTGGGTAAAAATGTCAAACACATGTGATAACCATAGATTCATGACGGAAGAAACGTAACTCACTTGTTGATCCGGGAATGAAATTTGGAGCCACTGAGGCGTGAATGTGGGCTGCAATGAGCTGAACAAATGTGTCGCGCAAATTTATAACGAAAGTTGTATGATGTGCTTTAAACTTTCTAGAACTTTGCTGCCATTCCAGACTTTTCCATAAACAACGGTAACCATAAACACTATTGCGCTTTGGCGTCACTAGCGCCACCTACCCTCGAAAGTTATAAACGCCATCTGGCAAACGCATAAACACTAGGGAAACTGTAAACACTTTCAAACAGTGGCGAATAATAGGAAAATTCGTTGTAATAACAATGCTTCGCTCACATTATAACTAAGAAAATAAATCGCATTGAGTGTTGCGCTCCTTGGTATACAAACTATAAATCTTATAATACTATCGAATCTAAACGTAATGGTAATCTGTATGTACTCTCATCTGGATTTACAACGTTCCACGCGCTGGAGAGCTTACTGCTCGACGACGCCTTCGCATTTCAGCATCTTCATCTTACGCTCAGGCCCCCAGCGGTACTTGCTCAGCGCGCCCGTCTTGCGCACGATGCGATGGCACGGGATCAAGTAGGCGATCTTATTCTTGGAGATCGCGGTGGCGACGGCGCGAATCGCGCGCGGATTGCCCACGGCCTTCGCGATCTGCTCATAGTTGGAGGTGGTGCCCTCCTTCAGCTTGGTGAGCTCCTTCCACACCTTGCACTGCATGTCAGTGCCTCTTAACAGCACATTCAGCTTTGGCCTGGGTGTCCTAGGCTTTGATTTGGATTTCTTAGCAGTATCATCCTCAATCTCCTCTTTTGTGTCTGCAGTGTCATCAGACTCATCAGCATCCTCTGGCTCTGAAGGTGGTTGTGCTTCAGCTTCAATGTGGCTGAAGATGCTCTTGCCCAGCTCCTCCACCTTCTTGGTGTCTTCCTTGAGCTTTGCATTGGGCCAGTCTTGCTGGAGCAGATCAATCGCTGAGTTGTCTTTGCCTGCATTTGATAGTACAAATTAATGGTAAGCGCCGGATAGGGTACAAGGAGAGGGTGTGCATATTACCTTCGTCGAAGAGGGACATGTAGCAGATCTTCTCGTCGTGCGTGCCGATCAAACACTGGCCGAACTTCGTCGGCACAATGCCAAAGGTTATGTCGAATTGTCTCATGCTCTTGTACTGGTCCATCGTCATCGTTTCGAAGTTAATTTCGGCGGACATCGTGGCGGTGTGAATAGTGAACGCAATTGGGTGAAATGAAAGAAAAACGCGGCAGGTATTTCGTCGCAATCTGCATGCATGAACTTCAACAACTTCACAACTTCTGTATGTGCCCGAGCGCGCAGTCAAACAAATGTACAAGTTGTTGCCGCGCATGGCGCCCTCTACCTACAACTCCGCCAATTAATTTTAAGGCGTCACTCACATAGTGCAACGTGAGTCACACCGGAAACAAGCTGCGCATGCACTGACTGATGCGGCTACGTCGCTGCGTGTGTACAGAGACTAATATCTTAACAAATCTTTATTTAAACTGTATTTTGATATAAAAATTACGCATAAGTACGCCCTGGCCGGATGCGAATAAATATTACTACCTGATTAAACGTCTTCGATGATTGGGCCTGCATTCAAGCGCTGCTCCTGTTCGGCAAGCACAAACGGATCAACCTGATCAGGCTTCTTAATAATGCCGTACTTCTCGGCGATTTGAAGGCACTCTTCGGCGATTTCCACCACGCGGCGCTTTGCATCGCCCTCTAGCTTCGTCACCGCCATAATTACTTCCATCACATCCGTTGCGATGATCTTCTCAGTCAGCTCCTTGGAAGTATCGAGAATATTGCGTAGAATAGCGACGCCGCGGAACTGTATATCGAAACTCGCATGCGAGAGCATGTACTTTGCAGATTCCTCCCAAGACTTGGAGTCAAAGAATTTCTCACAGCACTTGGTGCTGTTAGAAGTGAGAATTGCCAATGCACCTGCTGCAGCTAGACATGTCTCGAGGTCCTCGTCCAGGGTCAACGCAACGAGGAACTTCATTTTGTCATTGTCCCCTTCGTACACCTTGACGACGTCCGGGGACATCGTCATGTTGCACGTAGCCTGCGCAGCCGCGCGGCACAGCATCAAATGATCTTCGTAGAGGTAGTGATCGATCTTCCCGAGGCCGCCCTCCTTAAGAATGCGTTGGCGGGTGGTCTCGCCCATCTGTGCGATGTTGCACAAGCCCATGAGCGCCTCGAAGTTCTCCAGCGCACTGCAATCGTTCGCTAGCAAAGTAATCAGCGGGCGGATGACTTCCAGCGAGCGTTGCCCGGGGAAAGCCACCTCCGGGTTCATGGTGATCGCGATGCGACTCAGCGCCTGCGCAGCGTGTCGCTTACCCATATCAGTGCCATTCAGACTGAGCGGCAGCAAAACCTTGGATCCGCCTTGGGATACCACGATACCCCGGAGCTCCTGCTCCGAGCACAACGCGTTGAACACCCTGGCGATGAGCTCCTTGGAGTTGGGCGACTCCGTTTTACACAGGGCAACTAAAGCAGTGGTCACCCCTACCTTCCCGAGGATAATCAACCGCTTTGTCACGAAATCCGGATCGTCAAACGTATGCTCCTCGGGGATGTGATGCTTGGCGAATTTCGCAAGCTCCACGAGCTCCGGTACCATTTCCTGCTTTTCGTAAGCATTGCAGAGGTTCACGAGCGTCGTCACCACGCCGTAGAGCACGCTCTGATCGCCAGTCTTCGCGAGCTCAATCAGCGCCTGCAGCGCCGGCTGGTCCTCAACCAGCTTCTCCTTCACCTCAGCGTCCAGCGTCAAGTAGCTCAAACCCTCCGCGCTCCATCTGCGGATATCCTGATCCTTTCCAGGATGCAACAGGAACCTGCGGCATGCTTCCGCTAGCTTCAAATTGGAGCCGTCGGCGAACGGTTTGATCGATGCGTCGTTTCCTCCGGAGCTTCCTAGCTTACACAGGCCTACCAACGCTCGCACGCGAATGTTATCATTCGACGAGACATATAACTTCTTTAGGATATCAACGCCTTGGGTGATGATCGCCTTGGCTTTGTCCTTCTTGCTCGCTGCGGCGATAATGCACTCCACAGCGACTCGCTGCTGCAGTGGATCCTCCAGCGTGTTCGCCATCACTAGAATCATCTCGATGATGCCCTCCTTGCCGATGATGGTGTTGCCTACATCCAAGGGTCCTCGTAACAAAGCAGTGATCGCAACGACCACGCGCACCTTGTTCTCAATATCTGGCGAGAGCAGCTTCTCCTTGAGAAACGCATCAATGTGCAGCATAAAGTTCTCTCGCACCTGGTCATAGTACATGTTCTCGTAGACCCGGGCGAGGCAAACAGCAGCTACAGTCCTAGTAGACGGCGTGATGTTCATTGCAGACTCATATTTATACTCCTCAAGCTCAGAGGCTACTTCCATGAGGCGCTCCACGCCGCCAATTTCAACCAAGCGCTCCGCCCAGGATAAATAGGTGTAGTGGATGTTCCTCATCAACAGCTCAATAATCGAGTCCCGCGCCAATCCGCTAATCATGCGATTATTAATAGCATAGACAAGGCAACTCAGCAAGGTGTCGATCTCCTGCTTGTATTGATCGCACATTGCCTGCACGGGCTTCGCGTCGGGTTTATTCTCCATCCCCGAGAAGGTGTTGAGTATCACCTGCATGCAGTACTGCGCGGCGTTCACCTGCTCCGTGTTCGTCGAGTCTAGGATCTCCAAAAACCACGGGATCCCAACGTCCTTCAGGATTTGCGTCGTGCGCTCCGGCTGATGCTTGCAGAGCTCGCCGATGACGCGAATCGACGTCACGTAGATCTCCTTGTTCTTCTCCACCTTCAGCAGGCGCTTAATCTGTTGTGGCACCTGCTTCTTCACCATGATCTCTGAACCGGCTTTCTCTCTAGCCAGAACCAGCAAGTTGTTAAATGCGGTTTCGCGTTTTTCCCTATCTCCTGCTACATCAAAGCACAGTTTGATCATGGAGTCAACTTTGTTGACGACTTGCGCGTTTTGTCGCGCGCGTTCCTGCGTGATTTTAAACAAGTTCTCCAACATTGGCTGCACCAGCTTATTGGTTGGATCAGCATTCAATAGCTGCATAGCATCTCTATATGCTTCTTCATACCTAACACCATAAGAATTGTTTAAAAAGTTGACCAATTGTTTTTCTGGATTCTCTCACCTTTCAACAGCTTCCAATGCTTGACACCTTCTGAACAGTGCCTTGGGATCCATGGGAGAGAACTTCAAGCTCTTGTCACAGTCCCTGATTGCATCCTCAAACTTATCCTGTTTTAGGTAAGCAGCAGCTCTGTTTTTCAAGTAGATGGCCATGTCACGACTGTCATCATTTAAGATATCAATTGCTTTGGAGTACAGTTGTACTGCTGCCGGCCAATCGGCGTTTTTAAACGCTGCATTGCCTTGCTCCTTATATTTGTTCGCCTCCTCGAGTTTATTCAGCGCGTCTGTACCCATGTTTATTGCTTTCTCCCAGTCTATCACCACTCAATATTATCAGATGCAGTTAACACAAAGTTGTACAAGAAATTACTGGAATCCGGGCCGCGCGTTCCATTTATATGCACGTGGGGCGCATGCCGGAAAAGTCGAGAAGACTCTAGAACAGTGGGAAAGTATAAATACGCAGTGTTATAATTAGATTTGAAACTTATTTGGAAATACACACCGAAGAGCACCACCAACACTACACTACCAACAGGCTATTGAACACAGTTGGTGTTGAACTGTATGCAACCCACATAACGAATACACACTTTCAGTAGCATGATCGTAGGTGAAGAAGTAAACGAGTCCATGCATCCTTTTCTAGTACATATGAATCTGTACGGAAAATCTACACTTGCGCAATGGGAAATGCTCAAGGTGTGTCACTGAAGTGCGTAGTGGTTCGTAACCTTAGTTATTGAAATGGCCAGCTTCAACTTGGAAGTTTTCGAAGCGAAAACACCGGAAAACTCCGGAAATACCGCGTTATCAACGACAGGAAAGGTACTAATAGGCGTCACAGGTACGCTTCTTCATTCCGCACAGCTTGTGCACTCGTTAAACGCTGGATGTCATTCATAAATGCATAAAATATCTTTATGAAATAATACACAATCAACTTTAAAATAACTTAAATTTTCCTTCAGGTGGAATTGCACTGGGACTTTCCGTGGTATGCGCTTCATTCGTGAGCCCGGCATTTCGCCGCGTATGTCTCCCCTACATTCCAGCAACAGAGCAGCAGGTGCTCAATGTATTCAACGCCCTAAAGACGAAAAACCGCAGTGGTCTACTCATTGATTTGGGCTCTGGTGATGGCAGGATTGTCTTTGAAGCCGCCAAACACGACTTCAACGCACACGGCGTTGAACTCAACACGTGGCTGGTCGCCTACTCCAAGCTCACAGCACTATTCAAACACTCCAAGGCAAATGTTGCGTTCTATCAGCGCGATCTGTTCAAATTTCCGCTGGCAAAATACGACAACGTTGTGATCTTCGGCGTGGAACAAATGGTACGCCAAACTGAAAACAAGTAAAAACAAGCAAAAAGGAGATAGGTTTACCTAATGTTGTACTGGATTTTCAGATGAAGGAATTGGAGGTGAAACTGCTGGCAGAGTGCAAGGCAGGGTGCAATATCGTCGCCTGCAGGTTCCCACTGCCGGCGCTGAAACCGCAAATCACTGTCGGCAGCGGCGTCGACACAGTATGGCTCTACAGAATACCAAACAAAGTTACATGACACAGAAAATGCAATATTGTTTAAAATATTCACTGTTTGTATTATAATTATAATGCAGAGCTTTGATTTCGAGTTGCTGTTAGTGTTATAAAGTAATAATAGTACGTTCAACGTTTTGCTTTGTTCTGTACGGTGTAGATTGATAATATAATAGTTTATGCACCTTTACTCAAACGGAAACAATCGGCGAACGCATCGCGTAGGCTATGTCGAAAATATGTGTCTCGTCATTTCGTTACCCTCGTTGCCCTTCAATTTCATTCGTCGCCTAACTAAATCTAACTATACAATATGTATATGTACTTACACACAACGCGCCTAGAGTGTGCATCGTTTCGCATTCGACTCTTATAATCTCATAAATATCTAATTATTATCGAAAATCTGTTAATTTTTGGCCTACGTTCTCAATTTGCAATAAAATCGTTTTTACAACTTACGTGTTGTGCATTGCGCTTGCCTACGTTCGCGTTTACCTTCACGCGCGCGCCCTCTGGCGACTAGACGTTCAAAATGCGGAATATCAACTCGAGCACGATGGTGCCGTCGCCTACATTGCCAGCGGATGTGATGCGGTGCAGCACGGGGACGAGCTCGTTGTCGAGGGACTTCATGTAGATGGGTGGGAGTTTCTGCCCGTTGCTACCAGCAGAGTAACTTACCTAGCAACAAAACGAAACAATTGAATAGCGGTGTTAAATGAATTTTTCTTAGGCTTACATCATCTACATGCAGCGTGGTGCGAATGCCAATCTTCATAAAGCTGTTCGTCGCGAGCAAGTCGAGATATTTCACAAGCGCTTGACACGTCGCCTTGGATATGCTCTCGGCTACCTTGGAGATGTCCACAGGGTCTTGCGTGCGCGCGTTTTCCTCACCATTTTGCAGGAGGAAGACTTCCGTCCAGCGCACGAGCCGCGCGCCGGAATTGCAGGTGTAGTCCTTGCCGTTGTGCACGCGTATAGAAGGCACGCCAGCCAGGGAGCGGCCATCGACCGAACTCTTCACCCTAAATATAAGTACAATCCCAGTGAAAGCGAGCGAATTCAAGGAAAATTTAGTGCAACAGGTGAAACAAACCCAATGTTGAAGTTAACGTCGTCCGCCGTCCAGACAATGTTCACAGTCTCATCGGAGGCCGCATTGACGCATCCGCACTGAATTGTGTGATTACGCATGTTGCGCAGGCTGTCGCGCACCTTCACCATGTGCTCCGGCGGGATTTGTATCATCAGGCCGTCCTCGACGATGCTGGACTTCGCCGTCAGCCCGCTGGAGGACTTCAACGCTCCGTTGAAGACGATAAAACTAGCACCAGTTACTATTTCGAATAATAAACAACAAAATCAGTTTTGCTTGTTTTTGCGTTATAAATTGATTAAAAACTGACCTTTTCTTGGTTTATTCTGAATGTTAATCGCATGCGTCTTGTAGCTATTCTCATTGCTCCCCTGCGTGTCCTGAATGCACACCAGGTGCGAATCCGCCTCCGCCGAGAAATTTCCACCAAACGCCAAAATATGCTCGCTCGAATTACTCATGCTCTTCATCACCTGATCGTACCGATTCACCGGGATCGACACCGTCGTGCTCTTCTCCTCCATGTGAATCGTCAGCCCGCGGATCTTCGGCAGCGTATACGAAAAGTTCCGAAAGTCCGCGAGCAGATTAATAATCGTATGTCCAATCTCAACGAAAACAGAGTCGCGATGCCGCGTTGAAATCAACGGCGCCGGATAATAACGATACTCAGCACCGAGACGCAGCACCAACCGAAGGGGGAAAATCCTCGCCCAGGGCGTCTCCCAGCGATGCACCAGCACGCCCACCAAGTACGGCTCCTTCGGAATGATCACATTCAGCAGGCACTGGAACGTCGGCCGCACGAAGATGAACCCAGCGTGGTTGCGCGAGTCGAGAAAGTTGGTCGTGAGGTGGATGCTCAGCCCCAGCTCGCGGACGGTGGTGCCCTTCACCGCCGAGTTGTAGATGTTGTTCAGGTGAAGGAACACGTCTTTCGGTACCTGCGCCTCGTTCTCGATGTACTCGAGGAGGATGACGATCTCGTCCTGCCCGACGGCGATGAGGCCCTCGGTGGAGAAGCACCAGGCTTGCTTATTCACGCAGCAGTCCAGCGTGATGAGGCGCAGGTGAATGTGAAGATTGCGTTGCACGGCGAAGGTGAGTGTTTCGCTCTTTAGCGTCTCAACGACGTTTGCGTTATTGCCGCACTCTGTATATGTAATATCTGATTTATAGGTGGTTACAGTTGGTGGAAGGCAATTTTCATTTTCGGGTATGAAACTCTGCGTGACCGGATCGACCGTCGGCAGGTTTTTGTTGAGCTTCACTGCTGGCTGGGATTTCTTCGTGATTGGCGGCGTCGGCGTCGTCGATGAGGCGGCGCTCTGCGCCTTGCGCGCGTCGTTGTAGTTGAAGTCCTGGTCCAGGTTGGTGAGGTCACTGCCTGGGCGAATACCATCGCAGAACATTACGCTCTTGTTGTGCTTTTTATTCGAGCCTACGACGAACACTAGCATTACAAAACCACTACAACTACAACTAGGTACACTATTTACACTACAAAAGCACAAAATAACAGAATAGAAAGCATCTAAATGGTCGTTTCTTGTCCTTACCTTTCCTCTTTAACACCCCGACGGGTACCATCACACTCGGCGCACTGCTCCCAGCGCGCACCTGCTGATGCGGCGGCACGACGCTGCAGTACTCCATGGGATTATTGGGATTCGGCTGGGAGCCGCTACCAGCAGCGCCAGCATCTTCGCGATTCGGCGTAGAGTGCTGCGAGTCGCCGCTGCCGCTGTCCTCCCCGTGACTCAGCACGTCATAGCAGCGCGTGCAGACGCGCGCCTCCGCGCTGAGATACTCCAGCTTGTGCTTCATGCCGCAGCACTTGGAGCAGAGGACGAGCCCGCAAGCGCGGCAGTGATGGCGGCGCTTGATCACGGTGAACTTGAGCTCGCAGTGCTGGCAGCACAGCGCGTCCGCGTCGGGGATCCACACCGGCGCCCGCTTCCCCAGCCACATTGCATCTGCAAGTCACGCAACAACAAGAAAAACAACATTATATTTACTTTTATGCACGACGCCATTTTGATAGCGTACAAGGTGGCAGATTCAACTAAGAACACTAGCGTCTTCTAACAACGCATGTACAAAACACTTCTGTCAAAAATGCAGTTAAACTGTCAAAATAATTCAGTAAATCAACACAAAGTACCTTCGTCATCATGTTCATGCTCATGCACATTTTCAGTCTCAGATACTGGCACAGGCACACCTACAGTCTCAGCATCAGCATCAGCCCCAGCGGCCTCGGCATCACGCACCGGAACA
>JAODGB020037005.1:0-19337 GCA_027574905.2 Earota dentata
GCAATGTACCCTGAAATCGGAGAGGCCGAGAAAGCATGACACGCGAAAACATGATTCTAACCACGTGATCTAACCTATCCAATATTTGTCACGCCAGATGAAAAATAAACTTGCAAAGTAGTTACACGAATTTTAAGAAAAAATGCAAGTTAGACTAGTAGTGATTTCTCAATAAACCAACAATACAAATATTAATTATGTACAAGCATATCCGCGCTCATTCAGGTACATGATAAATGCTTTCAACTTTGTGCGTTCTGAACAGGGTACAGAGCAGTTTATCGCCATCTGGTGGAATTTGACTTTAAGAGCCCGTCTTTTTTCCTATTGTGTCCAGTCCATGTTATCTAAGTCCGTGGTCCACATGCTAATTATAAACACTGTCAAGATGTTGAAAAGGGTTCTGAATTTTGTCACCTAGAGCTGCGATCATATTTTCAGATGCCTACAGCGTGACAAGATAATATGCTTTTATGAACTGAAATATTCAGCAGTTGCAAAGCGATGGTGTGCCTGGTTTCGTGGAGCACTTCGTATATGCGCAGGGTAAATCAGTAAATAGCGGTTTGGTACTTACGGGACGTGGGCCTCGGTATAAATTCGTAAACAGCTTTGAAGCCGCGATGCTCGATGTTCTCGTCGGATCTGAAATGGATCCACAGGTGCCTATCCGAGGAGGTGAGCATCGGCGGAAATTCGAAGCCGCAGAACGGCTGCAGCATCAGATTGTTGTAGCCGTGGGCGCCGTCGCGCACCTCCAGATAATCGTTCTTGCAGTCCTGACTCGGCTCCAGCTCGAACCAATCGCGAAAGTCCAGCTTGATTAAGTGTCCTTCCGGCGCTGTAACACAAACACGAGAGTTATTACAGAAGAGGCGCCCTCTCCACCATCGGCACACGCGGACGATAAATCATTTCAATAACGACCCGCCCCGTCATAGGGCCCGCCAGCCTGCGCGCATATTGTTCCCATCGATCAATTTCAAATCACACTTTGTCATTTCTTTTAAGCTGATTAGAAGGTCGCCACCGATCGCCGACACAAACGTTTGGCGTAAAACGATGAATCTGATTCAATTCGAGTGATTCGTAATTCTTGATGTAACTGATAATCAGATTTAAACTTTTCTTCATAACATCCATTTTATCGCGCTGCGTGTGCACTTTACAAAGCACTTTGGGACGTCGCAAAGCGAGGCACAGCGCAAAAGTATCCCCAGCACAATGCAAAAGGGGATATCTGGTCCTCGCGCCTAATTGTCGAAAGTATCCCTCGCCGCTATCGTCAGAGAGATTATCCTTTAATGATAATCGGAAGTACCCTTGCATTTATTACAATTAGCGTAATTGCCGTTGCCATTGGCGGTGAGTTGCGAAACTAATTTTAATACTTTGTAAGCGCCGCGGACGTTTCGCAAAATTCGTTTTCGAGTCCAATTTACAGAACGCAACAGCAAATTAGCCGAAACAAGCGCCAGCTAGAATTCGAACAATCTTTTGATGTTTTTGACGTTTTCTGAAGAGCGCTCTTTGTTTTCGCACACAGCACAGCAACAGGAATTGCACGGACGCTGGAAATGCTCGAATTTTAAACGTTTTCAGGTGTTCTCGAACAATAATAGCGTGCAAATTGCTTGCCAAGGCAGTTAGTTTTCAATACAAAGTGGAAAGTGTCAAAGTTGCAGCTTTAACCTCCCGAGAGAAACTTTGCGCGTCGTATATTCGGTGTCATACAGGCAATGTGCCCGATGTGGGCAAACTTTATAACATAATCTCCAAGAAGCAGCGCGTAAATATCAAAGTACCGTCGCTGCCTTAATATTTGTTGTGAGTTGCGCAATCTTGTTTATTTAATTTTTTTTCCTGCTCGCGCCTAGTTGCGATATCAACGTTACAAAGACCGCGCAAGGAAAATAAGCATTTTCCTAATTTAATGTTTCGCAAACTTTTGCGCCGCTTTTATACTTTAATATACATGCATTGTAGAATGTTCTAATTTATCGCACACAATTTAAGCCAGTGTTGCCAGTGCTACCAGTGGTAAGCGGTGGGAAGAAAGACTCGAGCGCCACAGAGGGCGCCAGCGCGCTAATGCAACTGAAATTTAATTGCGGTCGTAAAAAATAATCGCGCACGAAATAAAATTGCCACGAATGTGTTCGCACGGTTCGCACTGTTGGCAGGTGTCAAAAGCGCAAAAATCTCCGGCGCGGCACCGCAGATGAGCTAATGAACGCAAACAAAAAGAACGAAACGACCCACAGCGCGCTGGCGCTGGAGAGCAAAAGAGGCGGACGTCCAGCGACGTTTGGAGATGATTTACACGTTCATTATTTATACGCGAACCA
Source organism: Earota dentata (assembly GCA_027574905.2). Lineage (NCBI taxonomy): Eukaryota > Metazoa > Arthropoda > Insecta > Coleoptera > Staphylinidae > Earota > Earota dentata. The sequence continues at coordinate 2,349 of JAODGB020037005.1, forward strand.
CATTTTGCGCGCGCCTCATTTAAATAACTTAATTTCACGTAAATTTGGCGAACTTAAAACCGCCACCCACGACTTTAAATCACACTTCAAGCGTTATTACGCATTTAGGGGGAAATAGGGAAAATAAATCGGCACTTCTTTTTTGCGGACGCGTTTTTAACGCGCATTTTTTTATTAGTATTTTAATCTCATTAACACGAAAAAGTGCAGTCTTGCCACCGGGATGCCAAGTTTGAAAAATAAACTAAATTATTTAAATTTCAGCTCTCCCCCGCAGCCGTCGGGGGCGATTCTATATAATGCTGTGCGGGAGACTAAAGAAAAATGCCACGTTTTTGCGTGGGGTTTTGTTTCATTTTTTAGAGAGCGCCGTGGAATGCACAAACCAGGAAAATAAAGAAAAATAGACTGACGAGAACAAATGTAGTTTTTTATATTTGTTTTTTTTATTTTATTTTATTACATAATACTGTTTTTGTTTGCGGCGCGCCTGGGTTTGTGGCAAATATGGCATTGTACCGTGTGCCGGAAATTTTACACAAAACATTTGATGCCGTCCAGGTCCAGAACTTCCGGTCGATACCAAATGCAATTTAATTGCTAACGAACTTTTTTGACGAAATTATTAACGAAGCAATTTTATGAATAAAATTGTTTAAATACCATATGCATCTGAAAATTAGCAATACGCCCTCAAGTTGTGGGATGTGGAACTCTGTTCTTGTCTCTTACGAAGCTTCCAAATTTTGCCACCTAAGAGACATGGAATATTAGCGTTACACTATCTGTTGACGAAATTCCGAACTCTCGCAATAAAAGACACTACGAGCACGGACTACGAGACATGACAAACTGATAAACACTGCCATGATGTCGACAGTTCGTAATGTCTGTCAAATTGCTGTAACCATCCCGTTAAGGTCGCCATCTATTGCGCGGTCGTTATACCAGAGAAAAAGAGAATAGCATAGAATATATTGGGAAGGAACAAGGATGCTTGTCAGTGTTCAGCATCTGAAATCATCCATTGATGCCAAACGTTCCATAACATGTTACTATGGCAATCGTCAGTGTCACATTTAATAAGTTGATTTCTATCTGATATCTTTACCAATGTTACATGAATTCATCTTAACTCTCACAATGCAGTGTATTTCTGTCTTTGTACATTTTATATATAATATATAAAATCAAATTTCGCGCCTCTCACGAATGAGATATGGCAACATGTGTGAGCTACTTTAGTGAAACGATCGTGGCATAGATGGCGTCCTTAGCGGGACGGCTAGAGAATATAGGCTATGTTGTTTGTCAGAACTATTTATTTTATTTCACTATCAACTGCAGAGCATTGTCAACAAGCGCGTTTTTTCTTTGTGCTAAATAGTTTTTGGTGCAAAACAGTGGCATCGCGTGATGGCGGCAAGACCTGGCATATTCCGCAGTCATTCAGGTGACATTCGGCACTCGCTCCAAAGCAAAGCGTGGCGAAAAGAGCGAGCGCGCGTTTGTTATTACCATGCAGTAAACTGTCAGGTTGCGCCGTTCATTATAAGCTCGTTTGTTATTTGTCTGCAGCGCGGGCCTGTGCAGTGCATTGGCGTACCCAACCAGTCGGCGTTTTTAGAAACGGCAAGCCTACCGAATTCACCCAACGCCTATCTAGGCCTGTCTTCGACTGAAATTTAATGCCCTCGAAACGGCGATCGTCCATTATAGGTGAATTATAATTGCGTGTCGCTGCATGATTTGTCATGGCGCCGACAGTCAGCGAAACGTCCGCACACCGCCAGCGGGCGCATAATTAAGGCGCAGTTCATAAAACTTCTGTCGCTCTTCGTATATAAGAAGGGCAAATCCGGCTAATAATAAAAACACGAAGTAGCAACAAACAGCGCGAACGCCGCCACCCGAAACACCGCAATATGATACGAAAAGTCGCAACCAGTCGATCAGTACCACAATAGCTACATGGCTATAATGTACTGGCGCTTTTTGTGCCCGCCGCACCACCACACAGTGTGAACAATGTTTCAGTCGTCGATGGGTGGTGCTTGCACGTCGCCTCGCATTGTTTCCATCGTCGGCGATCAACGGCTGGCGGAGATGCGCACGCGGCATTATTCATGATGATTACGATAATCATCCATCAGGGGCTGGAGCAACGGCATCAGCAACAGTTGAACGACGGCGCGCATTGTCCGGAAGCTGGGATGCAACAGATTTGGAACTGATCGCGCGATTTAAGCCGTCGATACACACGGATGCCAGTGCAGTTCCTAGTGTAATCCTCGCAAAGTTTTGCGTTCCAAGGCGGCAGTGGATAGAGTGAGTGCGCGGGTTTTCTGGTGAGATGTACAAGTGACGCGCGACACAGCCAGGCTTGCGATGATCTCTCCCCCCTCGGGGGGGACCATTCGCAGCACAGATGGCTCTCAGCGCCGGTATCTACGGCTTGAACGAGGAGCGATTTCGTAATCGGCAACAGAAAGAAGACAGGTAACCATTATGAGCAAGAAAAAAAGACGTAGCACAAATTGTTGCAAAACAAAATGCACTTCCCCCCTGGTAAACATATTTTGGATATTTTTATGAATATTGGAAGTTATCTGGTTGTTGGCAATCAATATTCCAGTCTTCCTGGATTGCTAAAGATTTCGATTATGATAGAATCTTTACCGGAATTAATTTCGTATTAGCTCGGCAACTTCCTCCCCGCACTTTGCGGGAATTCGGTGCCTGTGCGTCATGCTCGTAAATGTTGCGGTTCCGACAAGCCGCGAGAAAATGTTTGTCATGTGTGAATATTATATCTGGATGGGGCGGAATCCGCGTGGCGTAATGCGTACAAGAGGGGCGTGCGACAATGGCACGTGCGATGCAATTTCCCGATTTCGGAGCGCGCTCCCGCTCGCAGGCACGGGCGCACATCCGATAATGTGCGCTTCCGCTCGGATACGCTTCCTCCTTGGGCGGGCGGCTAGAAAATGTTTGCGTGCGCCGCAGTTGCTGTTTGCACAGTTTCTTATTAACGCAGCGCGGCCTGGCCGAAGCGCATGCAGATGCCGCAACGCCCTGTATGCGTGCAAGGCGCTGCTCTGCAGGGAAGTGGGAGGGGGGGCGGCCCGACCCTGAGGTGGTTGGGGGAGGTGAGAGTGTCGTAACATATATCTGAGCGTTCTCCGCATCTCGGATGCGGTTGTCAGCCCGCGATCAGCTGTAGCAGTGCGGGGGTCCCACTATTGATCGCTCCTGCAGCGCGTCTCTCCTCTTCTGATCAATGATCTCGCGCGCTTTGCCGCCACCGCGCTTTGCCGGAGCACCGCGCGCCCCCCCTCCGCCCCGGCGGCGGCGCGGCGTGCGCGTTTCCCGAACCATCGGGGGCCCTGCCTGCAACACCACGCCGCACCGCGCCACGCAGCCCAGTGCCCAACCTAACCCGCGGAATAATCCGAAACGGTGGCGAGTCGCGCGACGCCGCCACGTCTCGCGCGCCCCCAGCGTGTTGTACGCGCGCCCGCCGGTGTGTGTGCGCGGCGTGCAAGCGTGCGCTGCGCGGCCGCCGTGCCGCAACCGCCACCCGCTGCCGCCTGCCTCCGTTGGCGCGCCGGCAGAGTGCGCCACCAGCGCTGCCGCCGCGCGTCGAGGCGCGCGTCGCCGCTGCGGGGGCCGGCAGCCAGCACACAGCGCGAGCCAGCACGGCGGACGACGAGCGCGCGAGCACCCGAAGAGTGCGCGAGCGGGAAATCGGCCGGGCACACAGTCTGAGTGTGACCGTGGACGTGTGAGTGTGTGTAGCGAGAGCAGCAGCCCCTGTGTTGTCCAGCATGGGGCCCGAGGGGGGAGGTGCGGCTCCCCTCTCGTGATCTGCCAACATTTCCCGCTTCGAGTTAGTGGAGAAATGGGGGCTGACCCCTGTCCTCAAGCCGAGGCAGGACCCACGGCCCCCTGAAGGCGCCAGGTAAAAGAACGCACCACAACGCACTAACCAAAACCAACCACACACACGCACCCCACACACACGCACACAGCGCACCAGCCGCCGGAAAAAAAAACCGCGCTCACAACGCGGGCGATCTCTTGGAGAAGACGCCCGTGGAAAAACCGCCCCCCTTTTGGCGTCCCTCTGGCGGGAGGAGATCTCGCCGCTGTGGGCCCCCCAGCATCCCCTTGCAAATCGGCTGCAATATACGCTAAGCACTTGGGGGATGCTGCACTAGGATCAATGAACTGGGGATCGAATTCGTCCTGATACGGCCGGTGTGGATCAATGAGGTACACAATGCAACATCACAACACATCTGCATTACATATACCTAGTAGAATTCGCCTATGTATTCGCAAATCGTCCTGCATCCACAGTGCTCGATCAACATTGATTACTATGCGACAGCGCAATGGTGGGGGTGGGATGCTTAGAAGAGAGATCTTCTTGCAAAGTTACGAATTAATAACGACGGCAGGATGCCACACGGACTTGGCTGCCACAGCGGCACGGACACTCGAAATCGATTTTCAAATGCCACTTTTGCACACTCCTCCTTCTTCCTTTCATCCCTTCGTGCCCGCTGATCAAGTACGCACGCAGACAAACGCACAATCGCAGAAGCGCACCGTGCTGGAACTCGTGCGTTTCTGCAACAGCGCAATCGAACAACGTTGCTAGTGAAAGTGCTATGCTTAGGGCGAGGATGATGCACCCCACCCTGGTAGGGGGATTTTCCGCATAACCGTAATATGACGGGCGAATTCGGGCTTCGGCGTGTTTGCAAAGTCGTTGCGTTTCCATCTCATTTCGGCTGCGCTATTCCCCAAAGCCGTGGAAGACAAGCCAGGGCCAACACGTCAATACTCTCATTCCAATAGCGCAGAGCGAAGGCAAGGTGTTCATAACCTCCAATCACACCAGCATTGCCGCAATATTCCAATATGTGCCCGCACAATACATATATCAACATTTGCGACGTGCATATTGGCCCGGCGCACAGCTTCTTTGTGTCTTGCGCGCTGTATCAGGCGTAGTGATCATCATGCATATTTATCATTTCTGCGTCGTGGTGCATTGCGATCGTGGACACATCATGCGGACGGTCTAGCCCCCTTTTTTTTTGCCTCCTCCAGTGCCAGTGTAGTGCCCGCCCGGCACGTTTGCCTGCAGCGCGGCGCATAGCTCCGCATCCGCCCGTTTCTATCGGTCCTTCCGGCATTCGGCAGCAGGCGCGAGGGCTGCCAAGCAGGCTGGCGGCTCACCCCGCCCGTCGCGCCCCCCCACCCCGCTCCGCCGCCGCCTCTCCGTCACACTCGCATCACCCTTTCCGCATTGCGAGCGCGCGCCCTCGTTCGTTCTCTCGCGCGGCTGCTGCGCTGCTGTGCCGGCCGCTCTCGCGCGTACCCCCACACCCTCGCGCCCGCCGCCCCGCGCCGCACCTGCTGCCTGCTGCCTGCTGCTGCTGCTGTGTGCCCGCTGCCTCCGACGCGTCGTTTCGTGTGTACACTTCACTTGTGGGTCATTGATTTTTTTCTGTGTGTATACATACGCGCCGGCATGCGGGACACGGCAATTCGCGTTCGGGTTTGCTCACCCCCCTGCAATGCCCGTGTGAATATAATTCGGCTGTTATTTTGTGTGTGTTGTTTTTTTTCTGCTCCCTTTTTAGTCGTGCGCGCGCGCGGTGCCATTGCAAAAGTGGATCGCACGCGCCGTTCATAAATCTCGGTCGCCGGCGTAATATACTCGGCGCGGGGCAATAAAAGTCGTCCAACCTGTACTGGTACCTGGTGTACGACACGAAGAGCGGGGGCGCGCACCTTCGGCCCCCAGGCCGTTGTTGCGTTCGGCAGTTCACCCAATTGATATGCCGGCAGGCCGCGGCGGCTAGCAAAATGTATCCTGTAATTAAAATTTAAAAAGCACGAACATCGCCCATGGACCCAAGCAGGCAATAGAGAGAAAATGCTTTGACTTTTTTTGCAGCCCCCTCCTCCTCGCCCAATCCGCAGTATTCGCTTTCTGAGGTGTTTCCCCCCCTGCAATGCTGTATTGCCGTGGGTGGTGCAGCGGCGAATATAAGCGAAGCGAGGGCGCGAAAATGCGAAAACAGCGGAAATTTACTCAAATTGGTAACTACGGCAACAGTTTAAACGGGCATCAAGATGGCGTTTTCCGTTATGTGCTGGCATCGCGAAATGTGTTCCTGCCGCTGCCGCAGCGCGCCGGTAGTAAAATGAGGAAAGTAAGGAAACGAGCAAAAGTGGAAACGCCTTCAAACTTTTGCAGACTTTCTTCGAAATTGAATACATACACAAAAAAAGATATATTCGCATCGCTAACTTTTCAAGCGCCAATATTTCGTACTGCTTGATTCATCGAGCTGCAATTTATCGCTGGCATTGTTTTGATTCAAATCGCAATCACACCCAGAGTCTCGCTCGTCTGCGCAGCTATAAATACCATCACGATATTACAAATATTTAGCGCATTGACTGACCGCGCTCAAAATTGCCCGCTTATCGATTCCGATCCTGTGTGCAAATTATTACCGCCGTTGCAAGGATGACGCCATCGCCATGCGTTCCTGCCAATGCTGAATTGAATGTCGTTACATGTGCGAATTGTTGCCGCCACCGAGCGCAGATTGCGCCGATGGATAAATATTTACGTTATGAACGCTTTGCGTAAACATTCATCATATGTGTTATGAAATTGCATTTTTCACGCGGCGGTGAATAACGCGCCTGAAAACAAATAGAAAGGCGAACGCGGCGAAATCGGCTGCTTGTTTGAAGACAGTTGGCTCGTTAAACATGATTAGTCGTAATAAATGCGATTGGGGTGGGTTGGAGGGCAAATGCGTCGGAATTGACCGAGGGCCGAATGGGCAGAAATACGTCGCCGACCCTGCCTTCCGCGTGCATTATTCATTGGTGGATCGCGTGACTCGCCAAACTTCCCCGTCCTTTGTCTTCCGGTGCACCCATCGGCCCGCCGCGGGCCAGGATCATCCAGTAAGTCCCATGGACTCTAAAGATTAATAGAATATCAGGCCCCCGCAGCAAGCGCGCCGAGGAAGGTCCTAGGATCCACCCATGCTTCTAATATTAGTATCATTCGGACTGAGCTTGAAAAGAAAACGCACAAAATATTACGCCATGACACGTGTTTGGATGGGACCCCAATGCGGGTCAACACCCAAGCCGCCGCTGCCCTGACCTCGAAATACGCCCGGAATTTAAATGATTCGATACACCTTATAGCGGTCGAAATTTGCAGATTGTCTTCGCGACTGTTTTATTTTCCACGTCGCCCGCGCCTCGCTTGGACGCGGAGTGAGATAGTGATCCTTGGCGTTCGGCCAGGAACTAGCCCGCCGATATTTCCTACCTCCGCGTAGCCGCTAGCCGCGCGCGTGTATTTGAAGCAATCGCTACTGTGCATAAACAACGGCCATATAATATTATCGTCGGTGGTGATCTAGACGCTGAGTTATTTATCGCTTCGACAATCGACATAAAGAAACGCAATCGCGTTTGGTGGGCGCAACGCCTTCCTCTACGCCAATCATTAGTTGGTTGCCAAAAAAATAAAAAAACCGCAAGCCCTATATCGTTAATGTATATTAAACGAATTGCGGAAAGTTTCTCCAGACGTCGATACCGAACTTCAAGGCCTTGAAGTGCAAATAAAATAAAGACACATTTAAAATAAACCAGAAGATGACTAAATTTGTAAATATACCGCACTTAAACAACTTTCGATCAATACTCATTCCTATGGAACAGTTGCCACATGTGTTTTGCTTCGCAACTATTTTGGCTGAAAGTTTGGGAAACAAAAACACCATTTACCATTGTGTAAAGTTTAACCGCATTGATGGTATGCGCATCCATTGATCGTGATCTATGTCAATGGACTTGTCCTTCCGATTCGCCGCGCGCTCATCGCGTCCGTCCAGACGCGGCGCGTCGCCGTCAAGGACGCGCGCGAACTTGATTCTATTTTTCGTTGCGCGCTTGTTTGGCGTGCCGATTCCGGCGCGGGCGTCCGCGTTCCCGCTCGACTGACATAACTTGCGCCGCTCGCGCGCATCTTGCCGCCGGCGCGTCGATAAGCATTCAGTACGAAGAAAACAGGTCGGAAATTGACGTGAGCGGCGTGGCTCTTCCATCGCAATGTATTAATAGCGCCGCGCCGGCCCAACCTGTGCCGCACAGTCGCACAGATAGGCACGAAGAGTGACGCCTTGCTATCTGCGCGTGTATGCAACCGCCGCATGGCAGGGCCCCAGCTGGAAAGCGGCGCGGCGACCGCGCGTCTCGAGGTTGCTGCAAAACCTATAAATACCATTCGAAATGTTAAAGCATTCGATCTGAATCGGCAGGTATCAGTCGTATTTGACCGCGCCGACTCGCCGATGCAGCATGACGATGACGCTGGCGTCCTGGCCTATCCCGCCGCCTCCCACTCCATGCGCGCGTGTGTGGATGCGGATTCGCAGTGCAGCAGCGGCGCGCTGAACGTGTATTTGGTGTCAATGGTACGGCGACCTACTTCTTGAACCTCTTTGACGTCATCGTGTGCCTAGCGCGAATTGTGCGCGGCGTGCGCTTGCCGCGGCGCGGACGTCATTAATTTTCGAGAGGCCGCTTGCCACAGTGGCTACCCGTCACGGGACTACTCGCCTTTGGATTTATACGCTTGCAATATTGATAGTTTTAAATTTTACGCTTCTAGCGTTGCCTTCAACTCTTAAGAAAATATGCCTTTGGCGCCGAACTTGATTACTGTAGTGCGCATGACATTCGCGAAACCACACATTGTAATCTCTCCTTGAGCACCAGGCACCACAACAAAGAGCTCTCAGTGTTGTTTTGTTGTGTTGACGATGAAGTTATGATGCATCCCGTGCGCGAGTTGATCCGGGCAATGTTTGGTAACACGAGAAGAGCAAATGTGGGTTTCCGCTGGTAGCATTTGAATTGGGATTTGGGATTGGAGTGAGTTGATGATGGGCACTAATGGGTTACGTATGTGTTTTAGGTCGCTGCCCAAGCTCAGCAGCCAGGAAGAGGACGGGCACACCCCCCACTCCCAGTTCACCGGCGTCGCCCACTTCGAGCCCATCCCGCACGACCACGACTTCTGCGAAAGGGTCGTGATCAACGTGAGCGGGCTGCGGTTCGAGACGCAGTTGCGCACGCTGAACCAGTTTCCCGACACGCTGCTGGGCGATCCCGCGCGCCGCATCCGCTACTTCGACCCGCTGCGCAATGAGTACTTCTTCGACCGCAACCGGCCCTCCTTTGACGCCATCCTCTATTACTACCAAAGCGGCGGACGTCTCCGTCGTCCCGTCAATGTGCCGCTGGACGTCTTCTCTGAGGAAATCAAGTTCTACGAGCTGGGCGAGCTTGCCATCAACAAATTCCGCGAGGACGAGGGCTTCATCAAGGAGGAGGAGAAGCCGCTGCCTTCGCACGAGTTCCAGCGCAACGTGTGGCTGCTGTTCGAATATCCAGAGTCGTCGCAAGCGGCGCGCGTCGTTGCTATCATCTCGGTGTTCGTCATCCTCCTGTCGATCGTCATATTCTGTCTGGAGACGCTGCCCGAGTTCAAGCACTACAAGGTGTTCAACACCACGACCAACGGCACCAAGATCGAGGAGGACGAGGTGCCGGAGATCACCGACCCGTTCTTCCTCATCGAGACCATCTGCATCATCTGGTTCACGTTCGAGTTGTCCGTGCGCTTCCTGGCGTGCCCCAACAAGCTCAACTTCTTCCGGGACGTCATGAACATCATCGACATCATCGCCATCATTCCGTACTTCATCACACTCGCCACCGTCGTCGCCGAGGAGGAGGACACGGCGCACATACCGCGTGCGCCGGTCTCGCCGCAGGATAAGAGCACCAACCAGGCCATGTCGCTGGCCATCCTCAGGGTCATTCGGCTCGTGCGTGTCTTCCGCATTTTCAAGCTGAGCCGGCACAGCAAGGGCCTGCAGATCCTCGGCCGCACCCTCAAGGCTAGCATGCGAGAGCTGGGTCTTCTCATCTTCTTTCTCTTTATCGGTGAGAGACGCTTTTCTTGTTCGACCCCACCCCACACCCCTCGCATCATCAGTATTCGATCGGTTGCGTACAACTTTTTTGTAACATACCTAATACTACTCTAGATGACTAGCTGCAGGTGCTCGCAGACGAGGGGGACGCCGTTGCGCCTCCATATAAAACATATCTTTGATCCTAGAGTTAGAGTTACTTACTAACTATGAGACTAGTTGCGTTCTGATCTTCTTGCACGAACAGACACGTACCAGTAACATAAGCCATCCTAGGTAGGCGATGAGACGTACTAACTAGCTGACTGCGATTAAGCCACCTCTAGTTAGGAAAACACCCGCCCGCCCCCCTTCCGTCCGCCACCCCCACCACCGTCACAGTTACAGTGTTGGCAGGCACCGGTGCGGCCGTGGACGCGCGCCGACGCCCCGAGTACTCTCTGTTGCAGGTGTGGTGCTGTTCTCGAGCACCGTTTATTTCGCCGAGGCCGGCTCCGATCAGTCCTTCTTCAAGTCGATCCCAGACGCGTTCTGGTGGGCCGTCGTGACGATGACGACGGTCGGCTACGGCGACATGAGGTACAGTGGCTAAATCCCGGAATCTGAACCCCACTTTCTCCTCCTTGCAGGTGTCGTGCTGTTCTCGAGCGCCGTCTACTTCGCCGAAGCCGGTTCCGAGAACTCCTTCTTCAAGTCCATCCCAGACGCGTTCTGGTGGGCAGTGGTCACCATGACAACCGTCGGATACGGCGACATGACGTATGATGTATACACCTAATTCAGATTTAGTTGCCTCCACCGTAGTTGGGTACACTCTCTCGCTAACCGATAACCGACTGACCAACTAACCGACTAATTCAATGCGCCACCGCGACGGCCATTTTGATCGCGCACGCGTCGAATTCAGTCTCAATCACGGCACGGGCCTTTGTAACCACTGCTCTCTTGAAAACGTTGACAGAAAATTCTTTGCTCGCTCGTTCCTCCGCCGAAATCAGCCGTCGTCGCGGGCTCGCGTCGGTCCAATCGCGCTGCGGCAGGATTCTCAAGCGGGGCCGTATTCCAAGCAGCACCTGACCTCTCTATCTCTCACACACCGCAGTTTCTTCTTTATCTCTGTCTTTCTGATAACCTTAAGATGTAGCTAAACGAAGAGCCCGACACCTTCCCGTTGATCCTAATTGAATTAATACTTATATTTTCTTTAGTTCGGAGTTATATGTTTTACTTAGCATAAATGTCGTGTCGCAGTGAAGCTCGCAGTATGCTCGCTCGATGTTCTTTCTCATATTTTTGGTTTTCTTTAAAGTTGTCTAAACTTCTTCTCACTTCCGTTCTCTGTACACTTTCCTGTCTTACTATAGAACTCATTTTCTCGGTGTTGTTCTGCTTCCTTCCGAAGTCGTAACTATCTTACACTTAGCTCTTCTTTCTTGCTCTGTTATCTCTCTCTATATGGACGTGTATTTATATAGCTGTCGCGTGCCGTGTTGATGTACATGTTCTTTTCTATATGTGTATCGAGATTGTTGGCCGCGATGTTGACCTACGCAAACCCACACGAGGGACAAAGAATTTTCACTTGAAAAGTAAACCATATGAGATCCAAGCGAAAGGCAAATTGATGTGCGAGAAAGACGCCGCGGACATGCTCGCTCTTGTTGTCTATGTCACCGGAATGGAATGCGATCTCGTTGGCGTTTGTTATGTTGTATCGATATCCGTCCCGCAGTAACATCGAGCATGCTACACGTTGTGATTCTATGTTGACCGAAGGCAAACAACCAAAGCCTCCATCCGCCCCTGCTCGCCTGCCACTCACCCGGCCCTGTTCCCCATCGTGCTTCCTTTCAGATGGCACCATCGAAGTGTTATCCAACAGCTCTCTGTCGTAAATTCAAAATGCACCGCATAGATGTGTGTGTGTGTGTGTGTGTGTGTTATGTGTAATTGTTCTGCTTTCAACTGCTTTGCATGATTTGCGCTTGTGCATGTGCAGCCTAGTTGCGTTCTCTTCACATGTTTATTAGCGCTTGCTTACAGGATCGTTTGGAAGTTGTTTAGTTGCCGCTGCTTCACTGACACTCTGCATGTGTGGAAGGCACGCGCTTCGTCGCACTCGACCCTCAAATATAGACGCCGTTTATTACTTACTTACTTTATGTGTTTTGACTCCGTACCTATATTTTATTCTTCAACACTCACCAAACTACTAACTGATTTAAGTGATTTTTCTTCATTACCCGTCTGCGCGGCAATGCAGAGCGATTGACTAATGCTGAGCTGTTTTCTGTTTGTCGCGCGGCGCAGGCCGGTGGGAGTCTGGGGGAAGATTGTCGGTTCTCTGTGCGCCATCGCCGGTGTGCTGACGATCGCCCTGCCTGTACCAGTCATCGTCTCCAACTTCAACTACTTCTATCATCGAGAGACTGATCAGGAGGAGATGCAGTCGCAGAACTTCAATCACGTGACCAGCTGCCCGTACCTGCCCGGCACGCTGGGGCAGCACATGAAGAAGAGCTCGCTGAGCGAGTCGTCATCCGACCTCGTCGAGCTCGAGGAGGGCCTCTTGGTGACGCGCGACCAATTGGCCCGAAAGCAGAACTGCAATCCGCGCCACAACAACAACATCAACGCCATGAGCATCGAGACTGACGTCTGACTACGAGGTAACTTTTGCTTATTTCTGTACCGATTCGCCCGCAATGTGTATTAATACGTTCGCAATGTTTTAGTGACGGATGCGCTGCGCCCACGGCTGCCCCGCGCCCCGCCGTCCCCGTCACAGTGTGTGCGCGCAGTGCTCCGGACCCTATCTGAACTGCCTCCGCCTCCGATTCGGTACTTTTGTATCTCGGTTGTTTTCGGGTGAGTTATCCTGCCAAAAAATAAAACAAAAAGAAGCATATAAAGCAACAAACAGAATAAGCTAAAATTTAAACACAAATTCAAACAAAACACGCACGCATCGATTGATCGCCCCCCCGTTTGATCGCAACGATGCGCGAACAACCATCAAGCACGAAGAGGATGTAGAACAAGAAGCGAAACCAGCGAACTAGCAGCGACGACTAGAAGCGACGACGAAGAAGCAAACAAAAACTAAAACTCTTAGTTAATATAATATACAAAGAAAATGCATATATACATATAAAATATAAACTAATTAAAATTTATTAAACAAAACACGATATAACGAAAATTACGTACGATTTAAACCAAAGAGAAACAAACAACCAAATACGGAACAGAAGAACTTGAATAAAATACCATGAATGCGAGGATCACGCGCGACGATGCAGTGTTAATGTGCACGTCTAAACGAAATATCAGGAAGAAGCTCTAGCGAGACGCGATAATCGGGATGCACTCCACGCCGCAGTCCTGCTAGGAATCTACTCACATAACATTATGGATGACTAACGAAGATAACTTATTCCATAATTATATATTATACATTATAACGTACGCTAAACAAAAAACAAAAACCACAAACAAAATGGACTTTGATATTTCTAAATAATAATTAACGCAAAATAATTTAAAACCATGAGAAAACATGATGACAAAGCAAGAGAATTTCGCGCGTGGAACGTGCGCATCTCCAGGCGCGAAGTGGGCGAACGTGTGCGGTCCGCGCCCCGAAGCGTGCGATGCGCACAAGGAAATCTAAACCAAAAATCCAAAGACATTTAACACGAAATCGCGGGGCGGGGAGCTCGCGTCATCGTCACCCTTTGCTTGCCGCCAATGATATCTAAACAAAAATATTAAAATAAAACTAGCAAACCCCATACAATAAATCCTCGTTTTACCGATATTCGCAGCCATTTAAAACGCAGCAAAAAACCGGCAAACGAAACGCGAATGTTGTTTGCGAGCGCCCCGCCGAGCAAAACGGCAAAGCTAGAAACGTTCTCTACAATGAATTAAGATGGCTCCCTGTTTCTCCGCGTAAAACTAATTATAATTGCCGCCGTACCGTATCTCGTAGTAGTGCTCACCCCGAACTCTTTTAGTCGGCACTGTTTTAAGTGCTTGTTGTATAATCGGGCTGTGTGAAGCTTCTAAGTAAGAAAACAAAAAATTAAAAACAAAAAACAGCAAGTTACGTAAAACAACACACGATATGACAAGATTGACAGATTACCTAAAAGAAACGAGAAACTTAACCGTACCTTGTACCTTTCCGAATCGAGCCGAGCAGACATCCGAGCAAAAATAATATTAATAACAAAGAACGGAAGAGTAAAAAATTATTATTAGGGTTGGATTAGCTTTAGCCCTCGTTACATATCCACCCCCTCCATCGCGCCACCATCCCTTGTTCCTACCGTCGAACTCCACCACCTCCTCTTAATACTCAATTTTCAAACAAGAGCGTGCGGGCGGCGCGCGCCCTATCCGCTTCCAGCCGCCCCCGGGTCGCCGGCCGGCCCGCGACCCCTTCGCAATATATCACATTCACTATCAGTTTTCAAACAAAACATCAAACAATTCCAAAAAGAAACGGATTATTTGAGTACACGAATGCTGACGAACGTTGATGATTAATTGTACAAAGAAATGACAATTTGTATCTACGCAAAATTCCACGCCCCTGTAATCAAAACAAATATGCGAAAAATGGTCCCCGAAAAAAAACAACAAATTAAAACGCTAACTAACATCTTACGAACAACAACGTTAAATTAACAACAACGTCGTGCGAGCAATGTTAAACAAAAATTAAATTAATCATTACTGTGTAGATAATCAATAATCAAAACAAATGAGAATCGGAAAAGTGAATATCCCAAAAATAACGCCGCCAGCAGCATCGCAACTATTTATCGATTAACTAATTAAAATGAAACGCAAAATGAAAAAGCTACTAAACTTCAGAAGTTACAAAAACGTTTACTTACCTTAAATCTTAACGCAAAGAGAAAAAGAAACGCAAAGATAACTAAAAAAGTATGGGATAAGTTTTCAATAGTAGTTTATAATTGTGAATAAAAACGAGAATGAAAATATGGAAACGTAACACACCAGAAAAAACCAATAAATTATTAGAAAGATAAATAAATTTTAAATGAATTTAAAAAAAAGGTAAAAAATAATAAAAGGCGATATATAGGGAAAGTGAGGAAAACAATGAAACATGAAACACCGAATTCTGTTCTCGTTTTTGGAGCGCGATCGCCACCGCCGACGAAGCGGCCATCTTAAGCGTCAAGGTGGCCGATTATGTCAACGCAGTGCAATCACATGTTGTGACCACGATCTGGCGTCGCAACCTGCAATTTAATGTTACGGATATTTACATGATGAAAAACAAAACACACACACAAAAGTCAAACAAAATAAGATGAATGAAAAACATAATAAATTGATGATAAATTGTTGTTTCGTTTTCGCCGCAGAGGGCGGCCTCGCGCGCATACGCAGTGCGGCGGAGTGCGGAGGACCCGGCCTCTACCGCGCGCCCGCCCGCGCTCGCGATTCGAAACGAGCGCGAGGCCGCCGCCGCCGCCACCACCACATAAAAATACACACCAAAAAAAGTAAATCCAAAAAACGCAAAAAAACATAAACGACAAAAAATTCTACAAAAACGTAAAAAAGTATAATAAAATACACAAAAGAAAAAAAATATAAAAAAATAAAATACCCACATGCGCGTCCGACGCCGCTCATTGTCATTTATTTGTGAATCAGTACGAATCTAGTCATGTTTGTTACAATTTAAAATATTTTATAAATGTTGATTAATATACGACATTCCTATTTCAAACATCGTTTACAATTTTATTATTCCCGCCAACGAACAAGAAGAGATGATAGGCTCAAGTAACTTCACTTTAGGAAAACTTCTTCGACATTTCATGTATAGGCATACTTAGATTTTACAAAATATCTGCAGCATTCCTGTATAATAAATTTAAAGAGTTCTCGCAATCGATTAAACTTCTATTGTGCTTATGATTAGTAGAACATAAGATGTTGCAAGCATTAGTTGAAAACTAAATTTGTTGATTGTGTTGAGAAGCTACTGCTATATATATCTTGTAGATATTGTTTTATGTAGGAATTATGAAGGCTGATTATTCGTATACGTAAACTACGAAATATGATAGTTTTACTTCTCAACAGTTGAAATTGTTGCTAACATCTCACTTTTTTAAAGCATTGACTTATCTTGTATGCCAGACAAAAAATTGATAACATGGAAACGTTACATTAAAGTTTTGCAAGTTTAATATTTTCTTATTTTTATTCTCTTAATTGTTATATTAATGCAATAAAAAGTTTTAACATTTCAGGAATACACATGCCTTTACATGCTTTAAATGTAGAGCATTATGTCTCAAAAGAAGTTCCAACAAAATAATCAGAAAGGTAAGATGACATTTTCACACATTTTCAACATACTATTGATAAATATGCTCTGATTTCTATTGTTACTGAAATGTGTTTTAAATACTAAACGTGACCAAACTTTCTCGTTTAGGAAAGAAGTCCTCATTTTGAATGTAATGTCCTTCCTCGTTCTGCCCTTCCTCCCTTCTTATATTTTGAATACTAATCGAAACTTTGGGCCTATTTTGGAAACGCGCGATGAAATTGCTTTGTATTTTGTGAGTACATCGTCCTTTTTTAAGTTTCTTTGCTGATTCTGATAGCTAAAAAGGCACTGTTTAAGGCACAGCTCAGTAAATCTCGGTCAAAGATAGATAGTGCCCGAAAATAAATCCTAAAATTTTGTTATATTTTGGAAACACGCGACAGTATATAAATGTCCCTTAGGAAAAGGCGGGGTCCTCCTTTAAGTTCTTTGGTTGATTCTAATGATAGTTACAAAGACATTCTTTAAGACACGGTACAGTTCGGTAAAACTCTCTCAAAGAACGTTGTGCCAGAAAATTAAATTTGTTTGTTAAAATGA